>JACJVH010000339.1:0-149030 GCA_028654395.1 Scutellaria barbata
GACGAAGGAAAAACAGCAACCTAAAGGTTACTGCTCAAGGTCCCTGAACAGTTACTGGATACAATGTTACTGCTCTGAGCTACCTGCAGGATCCAGTAACTGAAGCGCGTGAAAAGAGGAACAGTTACCCCGCGGTTAGCAGTCGTTTTTGCAGGAAACTCCTCGATATCCACAAAATATCACATCAAGTCCTTACGCACACGTACACCGCGCCAAAAATCTCAACCATTGGATTGAGGGTCTTTTCGAATTCAAGATCAATCAGAACCGTCAGATCATTTCTCACCAAAATTCAAATATAAGGAAGTCTTTCTTCTCACTCATCTCTTACACTTAAACATTTCCATTCTCTTGCAAACCCTAATCTCTCGTGCTCTCTCTCTCAAAGCTTTCTAGTTTTCAGATTTCTCTCTCTCTCTCTCTGAAATGGCACCAAAAACATCCCAAGTTGTTGATGGAAGGCTAGTGGACCGCAAGATCCTCCTGAAGATTGTGGAGGAAGAAGAGAACTCGAAGGAGGTTATGAAGAGCATCCTTCAATGCCTCTATGAGACCGGACTTCTCAGACTCTGCTCCTATCACAAGGCCCCATACGCGGAGGAGCAGGGTGGAGAAATTCTACCGGAGGGCGAAGGTCTCTGCAGATGGGTCAGAGATCATATCAAAAGTTGGTGGAGTGACTGTGGTGGTGGACACCGGTCTTCTGGAAGAGGTGTTCGCTCTGCCTACTGCAGGGATGAACGCCGGTGACCTCTCCACCTACGGAGAAGACCAGCTAGAGGAGTTTTGGACGACGTTCACCGGGAAGGAGGACACGGCGGGGATGTCCAGGAGTTGCAGCAAGAAGGCCTTCTTCTGGAGTACGAGTTGCTGCATGATATCTGCTGCCATATCATAGAGAACCGCTCTGGTTTCTTTGATAAGTGTATCAACTTCCGGTACAGGATGATGATGGCTATTGTGAAGAAGGAGAAGGTGGACTGGGCCAGCTACCTGCTTTCCAGGCTGGTGGAGGAAGGGAGAAGAAGGTAGGTAAGCCTACCTATGGGCTTATCATCAACACTCTCCTGGGTCACTTGAAGGTGGACCTGTCCCAGGGGAAGCCCATCCAGAAAGGGAAATTCATTGGTGCGGGTAGGGTTTTTGCCAAGAAGACCACTGCTCGGTCATCCCCAGTAACCAGAGAGGTCTCTGAGGACCTCAAGGGGGCTCCAAGGACAAGGAAGGCATTCGGTGACACTGCCTCTCCTTCGTCTGAAAGCAGCTCGAGGATGGAGGAGTCTGCAGAGCCCTCACCAGCTCCTACTGTACCAAAGAAGATCAAGCACAAGAAAGATGTGCAGAGGAGACTGGTCATCTCTGATGATGAACCAGAGATCGTCACCACTCGGGCTGTTAAGAAGCCTGCAGTGGAAGTGGAGATTGATTCTCCAAGGGAGGAACTGGAGGGGAATACAGCTGTTGATGATGATGATGAGGAGGAGGTAGCTGAGTTCGTCATCAGCATACCAAAGCTGGAGGCGGAGTTTGGTAAATTGGTGGAAAGATTCACCACCTGGTGGCAGTTCAGGCACCTGCCCAGGGAGGAACTCATCCAGTGGGCAGATTGGAAGTCTGAGGAGGAATGGGCGCTGAACTGGGTCGCCATGGATGATCTGGAGGAGGTCCTTCAAAAGAAATTTCTGAAGGATCTCAAGAAAAATGAAATGGCCAGAATTTCTTGAAAACGCGGAGATAGCCGCTGAGTTGGAGGCCAGGAAGCAGAAGGAAGCTGCCGCACAGCTGCCTGGCCCCAGGAGCCTGAAAGGGAAGGAAGCTGTCATCCAGCCGACTTCTATAGGGAGGAGGTGATACTGGATGCTGCTGCTGACCAGGTCAGAGCAGGCGACGATGTGGGCTTTGCTGAGGCTCAGATAGCGAAGTACGGGGAGCAGGAAGCTATGGAGAGGATGATGAAGCAAGCTGCTGACATCAGCTTGGCAGATACCAGAATGAGAAGGCCAGTAAGGGAACCCCAGATAGGTGAAGGATCATCCTGCTCAGCATTAATGGTGGAACCTATCAGCAGGAGGTCACCTTCACCAATGGAGAAAAACAGTGAGGAATTCTCATACCTTACTGACCTGATCATTCTTCCTGAAGTACCTGTACAGACGCCGATGAAGGAGAGGAGCTCGACGCCAACTGACTTTCCCAAGGCTAAAGAGTTGGAAACCCTCGCTGCTGTGGCATCTCTCGAGCTGATAGTTCCAACCACAGTAGCAGCCGCGATGACACCACGGAGATCACCATTCCTACACCAATGGAGGTAGAGGCTGAGGGGGAACATGTGCCAGCAGGAGGCACCTGTTCAAGCTGATGCAGTGGAGGAACCTGCCCCCATGGAGAAGGAGCAGCCTGATGCAGCTATTCCAATGGAGGTGGAGGAGACAACACCTGCCAAATCGGTGGACCAGGGAGAGACGGTCGCTGAGGGGGAAGTAGCTACGGGTGAAAAGGTGGTGGGAGTGCAGGAGGAAGAAGGAGACAAAAGTGGAGAAAATGAGCCTGCGGGTGAAAAGGAGCCTGAAATACAGGAGGAGGCAGTGGAGGAAGTAGTAGAGGAGATAGAGAAGGAGAAGGAGGCTGAAATAGTGTTCAGCAAGGGTAAGGTAGCTGAACAAGACAAGAAGCTGGGAGAACCAGAGGAGGATGCTGAGGAGGAAACTCACTCTAAGAATACTGGATTAGGAGATGGAGGATCCAGTAGCTCTACCAGCAGCGATGAAGGGTCACCCAGTGAACAGGGTGATACCGGAGCCGAAAAATCCAAAGAACTAACATCTGTTTCTGATGAACAGGCACCAGCAGGAGAAGGCCAGGAACCTGCCAGATCAAATGAAGAGGTGCTGACAGCAATTGAACAAATGGGGAAGTCCTTGGTAAAGGCGAGCAGGAAAATCCGCAAGGATACCCGCTCCCACTCTGTGAAGACCTATTCTTTTATGGATCCCTCAACGTGACATTGTCAAAGCTCACTCAGATGATAGCCGCCTACCGACCCCCTAAAGAGGATGCTGCAGTTGAAGTTGTCAAGAGCGTGATGGAGAAGTTAAACAGGCAAGAGAAGAAGATGATCTCTCTTGAGGCCAGTCAGAAAGCTCTAGTCACTGCAGTAGACCGGATGGACAGGGAGCAGTTCAACCAATCTCAGACCCTGCGGGATCACTCAGGCACCTTTTCTGATATTCACTCCATGGTCAGTTTTGCGGTTGGGCGTGCTGATGATGACAAAAAGGGGGAAGGAAGGATTGAAGGCAGACAGAAGGCTGGACAGGACCCTACTGCCTGCAGACAGATGGTAGTGAGCAGTAGGAGAAGAGATGACTCTGGAGAGGGCGGACATAAGGGAGCTGGATCTAGGGGTCCTTCAGACAGCAGTGCAAAAAGAAAATCAGATGCTGTTTCTGGATCTGTTCATCCAGGCTTCAGGAAGGGGGCTGATATGAGAGAAAAGAAAAGGAGGAGGACTGAAGCAGAGCTGAAAAGTAACCTGGATGCTGTCTTTGCAATAGATCCTAGGGTTGTCCTTGACAAGATCTTCCCTCCGCACAAGCTGCCTGACATGGTGGAAATGGAGAAAAATTTGCAAAGTCCAGATGTCGCAGCAAGTGCCACTCTCAGAAGCTTCCTGGAAGCAAGCCCGGATCCCAGGAGTGACAGATTCCTAGCCCCAGAAGTCCCGGAGGTCACTCTTCCTACTGAGGTCAACCCATCCTTTTTCCAGATAGAAGCTTTCAAAAGGAAGGAGCTGATGAAGTACTGCACCACCCTCTGCAAGGAATCTGCTCTGTTTAGAGGATTCAAGACAAACAAGGAAGCTTTGCAGAGGTTCCTGGAGCTTACAAAGAAATGTGGACTTCCAATTCAAGTGAAGCTAAAGCAGAAACTTGGAAAGGAGCCCATACCATACAGTGAAGACTTCTGGATCAGGTTTGAAGAGTCTGAGGATATGGTGAAAAGGATGGAGCCTAGCTATCAAGATTCGATAGCCAACTGGTGGAAAGACACAAAGTTTGAAAGAAAGAAGAAGACCAGTTGGTTAAAGACTTGATGTTTTTATCTTTTTTTTTGTTTATTCTGTTGGTTTGTTTAAACTTCTGTTTGTTTCTGCTATCTGCTTATGTATATGCCCTGTACTTAACTCTGATCAATGAGAATTTGACTCTTCTGATTAAAGCTCACATCTTGTGAACTTGATGCATGCTCTTGAATAATTTGGTTTGTCTGCATCTTTGTTCCAAGTTAATAATATATGGTTCTTTGATCCTGTTAAGGAGTTTTGTCATCATCAAAAAGGGGGAAATTGATAGGATGAATTGTAATAGATTTTGATGAGACAAAACGTGTAATAGATTAGAACCTTAGCTATCTGGATAAGTCTTTAATGTAAATCTGCTAAGACAAGGATGCTGGAAAGACTTGAAGATTCTGCCCAGTAGCCAGGAAGCCGAAGTCCCTGCTACCTGCATACTGTATCGAGCAACCAGTAAGCAAAGCTCTAGAAGGATGCTACAAGGAACCTGGAGTTAATCAAGGAAGCTGACTGACTCAAAGAGGATACTATCAGATACATCAGAGTCAATGCAACCTGACTAGCTAGTAGAGTCACTCTAGTTCCAACAAATCAGAATCTGCCATGTGTGATAAAGCAGCAAGGACACAGTACAAACAGTCTGCAGAATGAAGTTGCGCAGACAAAGGACAAACAGTTGCAGAACAGAATGAAGGCATCTCAGAACAGGTGTCAGAAGATCGGAAGAACCAATCAGAAAGAGACACCTCATCGTACAAGGACTGCCTTACCAACGGGCAGAAAACTACCTGATGCCTATAAATAGAAGTCTGATTTTCAAAGGAAACATACACAAAACGATCATACACAACCAAGAGAGAACTGAGAAGCAAATAGACGCACAAGCTTATACTCTCAAGTTAATCAGACTAAGCAAGCAGCAAGCCAGCTACCTTTATGTTCCTCTGAAGTTCAAGGAGCCTGCTGCATTTGATTGTGCCTTAAACCTTTTATTTATTAAGTCTGATAGGAGTCACTTAGTCAGGTGTTGAAACTGCTAAGTTGTAATCTCTCTGAAGAAGAGAAAGGATCCTGTGTGGGTCGGTTAACCTGTGTGGAGATCCTGTGTGGGTCGATAGTTGGTCACTGTGCAGCTACCTGTGTGGATAGAGCTGACAGTTTGTTTAGAGTTTAGTTTGTGTTAGCTGAGTCTATTGTAAATCAAACTAGCTTTAACAAAGTTCCTCCTTGTGAAGGAGTAGAGAGGACGTAGAGGGAGTACTCCACCCTTGAACCTCTATAAGCTTGCTTGTGCCTTTTATATCTATCTATCTGCATCTAAGCATACTGCATTAAAAGCACGTTTCGAAAAACATAAGTATTTCCGCTGTGCATTACATTCTCTGACTAAGTCCTGAGGTCACTACCTGAGCAGGAACCTATCGAGCAGTAAGCTTACTAGCTACCTGCTCATCAGGGACTTAACATCCTTTGGAGTAAAAGTTGAAAATTTGATAAGGTTAATTCACCCCCCCCTCTTAACCTTATACCACTGGGACCAACATAACCTATAGTTGTCAAGATTTTAGTCCGAATCATTGCCTCCCCTTCATCAAAAAGCTTGGAAATACCAAAATCAGCAACATGAGCAGTCATATCTTCATCAATCAAAGCATTGCTTGGCTTTATATCACAATGAACAATAGGAAATGTATGATGAAGATATTCCAATGCTAATGCCACATCTGCTGCTATTTTCAATCTTTGTATTAAACCTAAACAATAATTGTCAGAATGTAGCCATTTCTCCAAACTTCCATTTGGCATATATTTAAGAATCAAGACTTTGAACTCAATGTTAGTACTACCACCAATTATTGGGACTAAGTTACGATGGCGAATATAGCTCAATATTTAACTTTCAGTTTCGAAGCTCTTGAAAGCCCCTTCTAACTATAAGTTAGAAAACTTTTATTATGATATTCAATCCATCAGAAAGTGTTCCTCTAAATACCGAACGAAAACTCCCTCTACCAAGTAGACTTGTTTCACTGAAAGAACTAGTTACTTGCATAAGTTCTATGTATGAAATTCTTCTCCAATTAATACAAGTGCTAGTGAAGTATCTTCAGGTGATAATATTCTTCTCTATTTTCATTGACTGATGAGCAAGAGTATAAAAATCAATAGAACAACAACCGAAATGAAGGAGGGCAAAATATACTTGATTAACTGGACAACACTTTTTGATCCTGAACCTCTATGACTTTCTGGGCAAGGGGATACTTCAAATTTCTTTGCACCGCATAGAGCAAAGTTGTGAAGAAACGATTGAGCAGTGTAGCTAACAAAACAACCCCCAATCAGAATCTTTCCTTCTAATTTGTTGTAAGACACATTAAAATATTCAAGATAACACAGATCTTTCAAAGACTTCGGTATTTGTCCAAAAAGATTATTGTTAGATAACTCCAATTGTATCATGCCTTTGATACTTCTCAATGATGGAGGCATAGATCCTCTGAATTGATTATTTGACAAATTTAGTTGTTCTAGTGATTGGAAACCAAAAATTAAGCTTGAAGTATTACATGAATTTCATATAAAGGTATCTATATATAAATATTCATAGATGTCACATAAATATACAAAAGGGTCACATGAATATCACATAAAGGTATCTATGTACAAATTTTGTTGAAATTCTTCCTTTTTTATCTAAGTTACAATGCATAATGGTCACAACATTTGTACAAAAAGGTCATCGAATTTGTACATAAGATTTTAGGTCTGAAACAAAAAAATAAAAAAATAAAAACATGCAGATCTGAATCGACCCGGATTGCATGTGCAACTAGTGCACATTAGACACACTCATCTTTTATTACCACATGATACCAATTTTACATATTTCAATTTCATTCCTTTAACTATTAGTTAGTTTCAACTTTCATTCGATTTTACTTAAAATTTTGAATTTTACATACGTGACGTCGAAATTCATGAGGTCGATTTTTCAATGCCAACATCTATGTAGGCTTATAAATTGACATTCCTCTCAAAATCAAATCAAAATTGGAAATAAAAATTGTTATAGAATTAAAATTGAAAAAAAAAAAAAAGAACCAAGTATAAATTACACGATGAAAATTGAGATTTTCCGTAAAGTAAATATTCTTTTTTTTATAACCATATTAATAAAGCTTAAGCCACGTTTTCTTGAATATTATTTAATAATTATGCAAAATAAGAGAATCTATCAATATATTTACATCTTTGAACTATGAAGTTGTGATAAATTGGAAGCTATATATATATATGTGTACACTACATATCTTATTATAAGTAGTAATGGGATTGGCATATGATTAATGCCTTTGGGTCCTAGTTCCTACAACTGCAACTGTGATTTTTATTTTCTGTAGAGTGGCAGCTACTTCAGTCATGTTGATTCTTTCATTGGGTGAAATGACTAAACATTTTATTGCCAGATCAAAGATCAACCCAACACAATATTCTTTCGTAGAGAAATGTTGATCTTCTCTTGCTAGCAAACTAGGGCCAACAACTTCACGTATTGCATTTTCTCGTAGTGTTTTATTCACCCACTCCTTCAAGCTCAATTCCCCATTGAACATATCATCTGTTTGGCTTGTTTTTTGTAAACATCTCCAACAATAATATTCCAAAGCTGTATGCATCGCCATTTGTTGATACTTTTCCTTCCAATCCATACTCTAATTGTATGAAATGTTTGTTATTATCAAACGATAAGTTCACAAAAAAAGTAAAAAAAAATGACTACACAACAAAGAAACATAAGCTAAGAAATTGAAATTCTAAAGGAAAAATTGCAGTTTTCGTTCCATAATTGAGGTCTTGTCCACTCATTTACCATCAATTTTATGTATTCCAATTTTGGTTCTTTAAATATCATTTTTTTTCAATGTTCATCTAATTTTACTCAAAACTTCAATTTTTGCCTGTGTGAACTTTTAAATTGTTGACGTAAAATTTTCAATCACATGTCCACGTAGGCAAAAATTGACATCAAGAGCAAAATCAGATCACAATAGAAAAAAACATGGTTAGAATACAATGGAATACGTAAAATTGATGGTAAAAAAATGTATAAGACATAACTTACGCAACACGAAAATTGAGGTTTTCCCAATTCAAAATTTTGAACACTATACATCACCTAGTGCTACGTAACCAATAGTTGCCAATGTTTTAGTTAGAACCTCAATCTGCCCATCATCAAAGAGTTTGGTAATACCAAAATCACCAACATAAGCAATCATATCTTGGTCGAGCAAAACATTGCTTGGCTTTATATCACAATGAACAATCGAAAATATATGACCATGATGAAGATACTCCAAGGCAGATGCAACATCTATTGCTATCTTCAATCTTTGCACCAAATCCAAACAATGACTAACAGAATATAACCATTTCTTCAAGCTCCCATTTGGCATATATTCAAGATCAAAGCTTGGAATTATGTGTTAGTACAATAACCAATTATTCGGATTAAGTTCCGATGGTGAATGGAAGTCAATATTTCACTTTTGGTATCAAAACTTTTAGTAGCTCCTTCTAAATGTAAGTTAAAGACTTTCACTGCGATATCGATTCCATCAGAAAGTGTTGCTTTGAATACCAAACCAAAGCTTCCACTTCCAAGTAGGTTTGTTTCACTTAAAGAACTTGTTTCTCGCTTCTATGTATGAAATTCTCCTACAAGCACTACCTAATGAAGCATTGTTGGAAATTAGTTTTGAAAAATTGGTGTTGACCAATTTTTGACCAATTCTTTCATGGTGTTTCGTTTGTTGGAAACAAAAATAAGTTGCAAATTTGAAATCTACATTTTGAGTAGATAAATTTAGAGTATTTATTTTCTCAAATCCAATTTCGGATGAATGAGAAATTAATGCTTGAAGGTGTGAAGTTGTGAAAATGTGTGAATTTGAATTGAACTAATGTAATCCAATTTAAAGAGATGCAACTAATCCGAAACATCATTATGAAAAGACATCATTTCAAATTAAAAGGTGTCTATTATGGAAAGACACCACACTTCTTCTACTTTTATAAATAGATCTTACATTCAATCATTTCATTCACTTCACTAAAACTTGCATTATTAGCATTTTAGCAATTATAGTCTCTCATCATCTTGTCTAAAAAAGTTCCAAATATCGTTTTAGTTCGTCGGAAAACTTTTGGAGTCGTCGTGTTGTGATTCATAAGTTAGTAAGTCGTTGTATCTTGGGGACTTTTGCCGTAGACCGTAAAGCACTGAATACCGAACAATTTCATCTTAAGGAGAAAGAGTCCAACTCTTACCTCGACTTTCCCATTTATTATTTTAGTCATCTTCAAGTACACCATATAATTTCCAACAAGCACCAGGTGAAAGTGGCACTTTAATTTGTTTCCGTCTTCTTATGAGCATAAGCGTGACAATCACCAGAATGACAACTAAAATCAAAGGTGGCACAATGTATTTCATTATCAAAGTCATGACACTCTTTGATCTGTATCTTAAATGATTTTTGAGCAAGGTTGCACTTGAAATCTTTCTGCACCACAAAGATCGAAGTTGTGGCTAAAAGATAGAGCAGTGAAATTAGCAAAACAACCCCCATTCGGAATCTCTGCTTCCAATTTGTAGTAAGACATATTAAAATTAACATTTTATATGTTAGGGCTTCCAAAAGTAACACCGGTGATGCTGCTTTAAGTTAGGGTTCTTCTGAAAATATGTCAATGCTGGTAAAGAAGATAAATGCTAGAAATAGGTTTTTTATTTAAAAGAAAGGTATAATATGGAGTGCCAAAGACTATACAACTGTTAGTAATATAGCATTGAGGAAATGGCTAGAAACAGAAAAAACCAAAAATCAAAAACAATGAAAATGAAAAAACCGAGGCCTGTATTTCACAGTTACCTTAAAACAAATTTGTTCCCTCCACGGTGCTAGAGGTATACAAGGACATCCATTTCCCAGGATACAACGATTGCTAGATGGCGAGTCGAGCCCACAACTCCCACCGACGGCGAACTGGAAGCATGCCTGATCAGTATCAATAGATTAAAGAGGAACGAAGTAAAATTTACGAAGGAGAGATGAGTTATGTGCATTTCGAAGTGGGGAGCTAGCTCATTATTGTCACTCCAGGACCGTTACAAGTAGTTGGAAGGTCAAAAGTCAACCATTACAGAAGAGACGGAAAATTGAAACCACGAGAGAAAGAGAGAGAGCCTTCTTGCAAACCATTCTTATCTCCAACAAAGGGGAAAAACAATATAAACTAATGAAATTAGTTTCATTTTCCCGATGTGGGACAAGACACATCCAAGCTCCCAAGCATTCCAAAAAAGGATCCAAAGTCACCACTTCAACCCATAATTTCTCATTCACCCATTAAATTATTTTGGGCAAGCTATATATCGTCTCGAACCTCTCTCGGAGGAGAACACATTCCAGTGACTTATTTCTTAATTTGGGTACGAGACCCACATGCAAAATTGCCCCAAAAATAGAAAAAATTGCAGATTTTTCCAACAACAGCAAAGTTTAATTGCCAAAATAGAATAGAATATAATATGGAGTGCCAAAGACTACACATTCCTTCTTTTTCTTTAGAATTCACACATTCATTCTCAATGACTTATTTTCTTCAATAATCCAAATGTGTCCTCTCGTAGACCAACATTGACTACCAATTAATTAATTATTCTTCAATAATTGAGCTGCAGTTTATGCATATTATGGAAATAACGATTTTTCCCTTAATCTGTTTTCTAATCGCAATGTATGCATACTGTGGAAAACCATCTGTTACTAGGCATTTGTTGACAGTTTAAAAATGCTTTTATCCTTTATAAACCACACAGCATAAAAAAGACATCTAAATTTCTCATTCATATATATATATATATATATATATATATATATATATATATGGGGAAATTGCAAATTTAGAACACTATATGTATATATAAATGAAGGACACTAATTTTTCGAGCATCTATACTTTGACACTAATTTTTTCAATCCATATAAAAACAATGGATTGTGCAATTTTTAAATATTAGTGATTCAACATAATTTTGTCATGATTTATACCTTTATATTAGCCCATCTTACACGGCATTCTTGATTTGATTTTGGAATCTTTTAGGGCAGTGACCCGATGGGGTTTGGTAGTGCAAGAGATGCCAATCCAAGAACACATGGATGCATTAGTGGACCAATTGACCAAATTGCCATTGGGATCTGAAGTGATGGTGTTTTTTGAATGCGAGTAATGCTTGTTCATCAGTGGAAAAGTTGGAAATTAATGTTGTGGATGAGCTGCAGGTTAATATAAAAAGTGCAATAGCAAAACAAAAGAAAGGTGTCTCCATTCAAATGGTAACTTTGGTGCGAGGGTGCTGTATATTATATGGATCATAATTAATGTAATGTGCTGTATATAATCTCGTGAATTTCTTCTGTGCCCCCATAGTTTCTTGAAACATATTTCACTGCAAGAATTGAGTATTAATTAACCTTATGGAATATATACATTTTCGACGCTAATGAAAGTAAAAACTATCAATTGTTGGACGAAACAACTTGCCATAATAACAAACTAGCGTTCGAAGACTATACTATTTCTGTCATTCAAACTCATTCAAAAAAATCCAAAATCATGAACGTGGTGATTTTACATTATTTATTGTGAGTGGAAAGACTAGATCGAAGTCAATGTATTTTTATTTTTCCATTCATTAAATAAATTTATGAAGAGTTTAAAATTTTATTCCATACTTCAATTTATATCAATATGTACACGTCAATGAGGATACGATCATAA
This sequence comes from Scutellaria barbata, assembly GCA_028654395.1. Classification (NCBI taxonomy): domain Eukaryota; kingdom Viridiplantae; phylum Streptophyta; class Magnoliopsida; order Lamiales; family Lamiaceae; genus Scutellaria; species Scutellaria barbata. Next base: position 11,930 of record JACJVH010000339.1, read on the forward strand.
AAGAACATAAAAAAGAAAGAGTATTTGCGATTAGATTAAAGAGGATACGAGCTCAAATCAATGATGAGCTCGCATTGCTAATAAAAACTCAAATTCCCTCAAATTTGAACAAAAGTTTTTAAATAATTATTTATTCATGATTAAAAAGTGTAGTTCGCATCTTTCAAATTCTTAATGGTCTAACAAATAACTCAAACAAATGGCTTAATTATTCCCCAAAAAACCTTTAACTTGATCGAACAAATTAATTATATACTACATTTCCAATTCATTGTCTTTTACTTGGTTTGAGTAGGAAGACTACATTTCCAAGTCATTTTGTCTTTTACTGTTGATTTTCTAATTGATTGCTATACATTGATTTTTGAAGCTGGGAGCACCATAAACTTCGCTATCATCGTCAGCTGGAAAGTTAGTTATTGTATATGAAGAGATTTGAAATTTAATAATTTAAAATCTATAGATATCAAATACGTTCAAATTATTCAATAAATAGTTCATAATCAAAATAATGAAATTCAAATCAATTAGAAAATGAGTTAATCCAAACAACCACATATGAATTTGTTATATACCACGGATTCGGACAATAACTTTTAGGACGGGTAATTTAATGTAAATTAGTATTAATTTAATTTTGATTTAAATTATTTATTTTAATAATAATTTTTTTTAATAATTAAAATTAATTTTTTATTTTAATTTTAATTTTTTTAATAAATTATGATAAAAATTATTTTAGTTCAGTTTAAGACAATTAATATTGTATTTTTTTATTTATATTATTATTTTATGATAATTATTTTCCAAATTTTATTTGAATATTTACAAATTTATTAAACGTATTTTCAACTTGAATTAAATGTGATTTCAAAATTATAAATTTTGAATTCACCGTGCACACTTCTTTAAGATTTCTTTTTTTTATTTTTAATATTTTATATCATACACATAATTATTTTTTCACGCTACCCTTTCACATACAGATTTTCTTATTAATTCTCATTTGAGACACCTATCCTCACCAACATTTTCATATACAGACTCTTATCAATTCTCATCTTAAATATAGACCTCTCATCAACATATTCATATACAGACTCTTATCAATTCTCATTTCAAATATAAACCCCTCATCAACATAGACTTTTTCAACAATTAGCATCCCACACATCAAACATGCACCCTTCTTCCCAATTTTCATCCATACACCATGAAAAATATTGAATTAATCAATTAAATGAAACAATGAAAAATATTCAATTACTTAATTCTAAAATAATCCTAAATCCTAATCAATGTTCGAGAAATTTTCAAAATTAATCATAAAAATTAAAATATGAATTGAGGAGCAAAGAGAATAAATTCTCATTAGTAGATGAAAAATATTAAATTAATCAATAAATGAAACAATGAAAAATATTCAATTAATCAATTCTCAAAAGATCTTCAATGTTGTTTCACATAAATTAAGAAAGAAATTTAATAAGTTCAATTACATATGTAAAATGAGTGTAACACTCAACATTTAATTAACATAATAAATGCATTGAGATGCACAACCTTCAAATTGGGACTTTTTGGTGATCTAAAAATGATGTGGCAACATGTGTCAACCAATCAGAATTTGACACATGTCGTCAAATTACTTCTGGATCTCTGAAAATCCCAATTCGATAAAATTAGACGGAAAGTGAACAAATTAGGGTTAAAATTAATGTTGTGGATGAGCTGAGGGTAAAGCTTCAGATTAATATGAAAAGTGCAATGGCAAAAGAAAAGAAAGATGTCTCCATTCAAATGGTAACTTTAGTTTTTAGCGAGGGTGCTCTATAGCATATAGAGTTTATAATGTAGCGAATTTACTTCTGTGTCTCCCTTAGTTTCTTGACTAGTACTTTTATATTTGTAAAAATTAGAAAGTAAAATGTTTTATCTGAGGTGTTGTATAATTAGTACCAACGGAAAAAATCTTTCAAAACTTGAAATATTGAACCATTATTTGATGGAATTCCAACAAAAATCAGTTAAAAATACTTGCCAAATCGGTCACAAATTTTTGAAAACCTTTATTTTGGAGAAATTTTCTGGTTCCAAAAATGTAATTTTTGGAGGGAAACTAGTATTTTATTTTTCTCATGCATTGCATTGATTATGATACATTTTATTATATAATTAAACACTCTATATTCAATAAATTAAAAAAAAATCTACATAAATAAAAATAAAAGGCAACATCTAATATAATAACTAAAAGTTAGTTAATAATTAAAAAGGAAGGAAGGAAGGAAAGAAAGAAATCCATTCTTGTGCTATAGTATATACAGAGCTTGTTTGAGTAGGAAGACTACACCTCCAAGTCAATGCCAACTGGTAATCCACACAAAATTTTGAAGATGTGAGCACCACAAACTTCTCTATCATTGTTAGCTCGAATAACTTGAGTTTTGGTTCTTGAAATTTAAGAATTTAAATTTAATAGATTTCAAGCACATTCAAATTATTCAATAAAAATAATTTAGAATGACACTGATGAATATCAAATCAGTTAGAAATTGAATTAATCAAACCAGCCAATTAAGATTTGTTATATATCATCAATTCTGATCCATTTTTGAATTCATTTCTTCAAATCGATCTCATTTTTGATAATTCATCTGTCAAACATTCACTAGTATTCATACATATACAACTGATGGGAGCAACGACATAGATTACTGAAATATGTAATATGTAATGTGTATGTTGACATCATGTCAAAACTACTTTGAAAGTTCATGCATTATTGAAATTATTGTCCCTACGCCTCTAAAAAATTATAACTACTCTACAAAGCAAAATAGAAATGAAATGTCTTTAATTATAGTATTGCTAGTCATGTATTAGCAATGATGAAAAAATCACAAAATTTCACCAAACTATGATCGAAATTTCAAAGTGCTAATATCGAAACAGGGTGTAATAAAATTTTATCAGAAATTCGGTAAAGTAGTGGTGAATAATGGCAGGGACAGAGCTAGACTAGAAATATTGATTTTGGGGGTTAGATTACTATACAACTCTATTACCATACCCATCGTTGATACATTAATATGTGCCCACAACTTATGTGTTCAAAAATCTTGAATATCTATTAATTTCACTTTCCATATAATGAGGGAATGTGATCACTACACATCATTAATGAACATATTAAAAGTTTCCCATGATGGACATTTTATCATTTTCGAATTACTATAAAACTAGTATTTTTAACACTATAAATCAAAAACTGTCCACACAATATATATAGATAATGAAATTTTCTTAAAATTTTTTCCCATAAACTGCAAAGAGGCTCCACCACTGAATATTGGTATCATCAATATAGATATCGGAAATTTTTGTCCCGGCATCTCCGCAAACCTATAGCTACTCAACAAAGCAATATAGAATATAGATATCGGAAATTTTTATCAATAGAGAAGTTGCACCAATATTTTCGTAAATTAAAGTATCAATGTTTCTACCGATACAAATATTTTTATCCTCACGTACCAGACAAGAAATTTTTCTTTGCTTTGCATCGGAAAATCTCATTTCCCCCCTCCCTCGTTTTTTTTTTTTTTTTTTTTTTGAAAAACCCCAAAATAATGTTAAAATTAACATTTTATATGTTAGGGCTTCCAAAAGTAACACTGGTGATGCTGCTTTAAGTTAGGGTTCTTCTGAAAAATATGTCGATGCTGGCAAAGAAGATAAATGATAGAAATAGTATTTCTATTTAAAAGAAAGGTATAATATGGAGTGCCAAAGACTATACAACAAAGTTTAATTGCCAAAATAGAATAGGATATAATATGGAGTGTCAAAGACTATACGACAAAGTTTAATTGCCAACATAGAATAGGATATAATATGGAGTGCCAAAGACTACACATTCATTTATTTTCTTTTGAAATCACACATTCATTCTCAATGACTTATTTTCTTCAATAATCCAAATGTGTCCTCTCGTAGACCTACATTGACTACCAATTAATTAAATAGTCTTCAATAATCAAGCTACAATTTATGCATACTGTGGAAATAACGATTTTTCCCTTAATCTGTTTTCTAATTGCAATTTATGCATACTGTGGATGCAACTAGGCATTTCTCCAAACTTCCATTTGGCATATATTTAAGATTCAAGACTTTGAACTTAGTATTAGTAAAACCACCAATTATTGGGACTAAGTTACGATGGCGAATATAGCTCAATATTTAACTTTCAGTTTCGAAGCTCTTGAAAGCCCCTTCTAACTATAAGTTAGAAAACTTTTATTGTGATATTCAATATATCAGAAAGTGTTCCTCTAAATACCGAACGAAAACTCCGTCTACCAAGTAGACTTGTTTCACTGAAAGAACTAGTTGCATAAGTTCTATGTATGAAATTCTTCTCCAATTAATACAAGTGCTAGTGAAGTATCTTCAGGTGATAATATTCTTCTCTGTTTTCATTGACTGATGAGCAAGAGTATAAAAATCAATAGAACAACAACCGAAATGAAGGAGGGCAAAATATACTTGATTAACTGGACAACACTTTTTGATCCTGAACCTCTATGACTTTCTGGGCAAGGGGATACTTCAAATTTCTTTGCACCGCATAGAGCAAAGTTGTGAAGAAACGATTGAGCAGTGTAGCTAACAAAACAACCCCCAATCAGAATCTTTCCTTCTAATTTGTTGTAAGACACATTAAAATATTCAAGATAACACAGATCTTTCAAAGACTTCGGTATTTGTCCAAAAAGATTATTGTTAGATAACTCCAATTGTATCATGCCTTTGATACTTCTCAATGATGGAGGCATAGATCCTCTGAATTGATTATTTGACAAATTTAGTTGTTCTAGTGATTGGCAACCGAAAATTAAGCTTGAAGTATTACATGAATTTCATATAAAGTTATCTATATATAAATATTCATAGATGTCACATAAATATACAAAAGGGTCACATGAATATCACATAAAGGTATCTATGTACAAATTTTGTTGAAATTCTTCCTTTTTTATCTAAGTTACAATGCATAATGGTCACAACATTTGTACATAAAGGTCATCGAATTTGTACATAAAATTTTAGGTCTGAAACAAAATAATATAAAAATATAAAAATAAAAACATGCAGATCCGAATCGACCCGGATTGCATGTGCAACTGGTGCACATTAGACACACTCATCTTTTATTACCACATGATACTAATTTTACATATTTCAATTTCATTCCTTTAACTATTAGTTAGTTTCAACTTTCATTCGATTTTACTTAAAATTTTGAATTTTACCTACGTGACGTCGAAATTCATGAGGTCGATTTTTCAATGCCAACATCTATGTAGGCTTATAAATTGACATTCCTCTCAAAATCAAATCAAAATTGGAAATAAAAATTGTTATAGAATTAAAATTGAAAAAAAAAAAAAAGAACCAAGTATAAATTACACGATGAAAATTGAGATTTTCCGTAAAGTAAATATTCTTTTTTTTATTACCATATTAATAAAGCTTAAGCCACGTTTTCTTGAATATTATTTAATAATTATGCAAAATAAGAGAATCTATCAATATATTTACATCTTTGAACTATGAAGTTGTGATAAATTGGAAGCTATATATATATATATATATATGTACACTATATATCTTATTATAAGTAGTAATGGGATTGGCATATGATTAATGCCTTTGGGTCCTAGTTCTTGCAACTGCAACTGTGATTTTTATTTTCTGTAGAGTGGCAGCTACTTCAGTCATGTTGATTCTTTCATTGGGTGAAATGACTAAACATTTTATTGCCAGATCAAAGATCAACCCAACACAATATTCTTTCATAGAGAAATGTTGATCTTCTCTTGCTAGCAAACTAGGGCCAACAACTTCGTGTATTGCATTTTCTCGTAGTGCTTTATTCACCCACTCCTTCAAGCTCAATTCCCCATTGAACATATCATCTGTTTGGCTTGTTTTTTGTAAACATCTCCAACAATAATATTCCAAAGCTGTATGCATCGCCATTTGTTGATACTTTTCCTTCCAATCCATACTCTAATTGTATGAAATATTTGTTATTATCAAACGATAAGTTCACAAAAAAAGTAAAAAAAAATGACTACACAACAAAGAAACATAAGCTAAGAAATTGAAATTCTAAAGGAAAAATTAAAAACTATCAATTGTTGGACGAAACAACTTGCCATAATTACAAACTAGCGTCCAAAAACTATACTATTTCTGTCATTCAAACTCATTCAAAAAAATCCAAAATCATGAATGTGGTGATTTTGTATTATTTATTGTGAGTGGAAGACTAGTCTTTCACATACAGATTTTCTTATTAATTCTCATTTGAGACACCTACCCTCACCAACATTTTCATATACAGACTCTTATCAATTCTCATCTCAAATATAGACCCCTCATCAACATATTCATATAGAGACTCTTATCAATTCTCATTTCAAATATAGACCCCTCATCAACATAGACTTTTTCAACAATTAGCATCCCACACATCAAACATACACTTTCTTCCCAATTTTCTTCCATACACCATGAAAAATATTGAATTAATCAATTAAATGAAACAATGAAAAATATTCAATTAATCAATTCTAAAAAATAATCCTAAATCCTAATCAATGTTCGAGAAATTTTCAAAATTAATCATAAAAATTAAAATATGAATTGAGGAGCAAAGAGAATAAATTCTCATTAGTAGATGAAAAATATTGAATTAATCAATAAATGAAACAATGAAAAATATTCAATTAATCAATTCTCAAAAGATCTTTAATGTTGTTTCATATAAATTAAGAAAAAAATTTAACAAGTTCAATTACATATGTAAAATGAGTGTAACACTCAACATTTAATTAACATAATAAATGTATTGAGATGCACAACCTTCAAATTAGGACTTTTTGGTGATCTAAAAATGATGTGGCAACATGTGTCAACCAATCAGAATTTGACACATGTCGTCAAATTACTTCTGGATCTCTGAAAATCCCAATTCGATAAAATTAGACCGAAAGTGAACAAATTAGGGTTAAAATTAATGTTGTGGATGAGCTGAGGGTAAAGCTGCAGATTAATATGAAAAGTGCAATAGCAAAAGAAAAGAAAGATGTCTCCATTCAAATGGTAACTATAACAACCCGAAATAAAATTTAACTACGTAATATATCACGAGAATTTTCTACAATTAAAACGAGATTTAAGTAATAATAGTTATAATTATTATTATACTAAAAAAAATGGAAGAGAAATAAAAGAAATAAAATTTAATTATATATATAAGTATACATGTATACGTGCATATCATATATATAAATATAACATATGTTTATATGAATTAAAAGAGAGATCCATAGTTGACTAATTTTGGAAAATGGATTGGATAAGTTTACATACTTTTCTCTCATACCTTCATTTTTCTCTCTCCTCTTTCTCTCTCTGCACTTCCCTTTCTCTCTTTTTTCTCCCCCTCTCTTCTTCTCAAAATTATTTCCTCTCATTTCTCTCTCTGCTGATTCTCCCTCTCTGCTACACACACTCACTCCCTCTCTCTTTTCTTCCTTTTGGGCGCTTGTTGTGGATATGTTTTATGGTGGGAGTGAGGGTGTGCTGCTAGGGGCTGCGTTTGTGTGTGTATATATGGCTACTGTGGCTGAGCTGTGTGTGGGAAGGAGGAGGCCGATGCCGGAGTTGCGCCGGCAGCAGGGGACGACGACCGGGGAGAGACGGGGGAGGCAGCAGCTGGGTGGATGGCGAGGGGCAGCAGCTGCGATGGGCGGAGGTGGCTAGGATTTGTGCCGTGTGTGTGTTGTGTCCGCCCGGGAAGAGTGGTGTCGCCGGCAAGGCTGCTGTGGGTTGATCGCCGGTGACTAGGAGTCGCCGGTAGTGGCGGCCGGTGGCAGAGACGGCTGGGAAGGGTAGGGACGGTAGATAGGGGCTGATTTGGGGGTAAGGGTCTTCTTTTGAAAATTTGATATAATTGAGGGGTTAAATTTCAAATCATATAAGTAATGAAAATTAATGATTTAATCCATAACCATTAAGTATATTGCATATTAATCACAATCAATTTATGAAATACAATATAAACATCATGAATTATAAATACTTATATCGGACCCCTAAAATTTAAATAACTTTTCATTATATAATCTACAAATTGATAATATTAAGTATTGCCTATTAAAATTGCTTATTTTGCTAAAACGATTCCTAAAATTGCTAAAATTGTATTTATACATAATTAGTTGGAATTATAAAACGGATCCTAAATATTACATATATTGCTTTCGAGAATTAATACATATATATATATGAAATAATGAATTAAATCCAAACTAATGAATTAGGTTATAAATTACCTTAGAGATTTTATAATAATTAAATTATGTACAATTTAATAGTTATCTTAAATTTAGGTTTTAAAATCCTAGTTTCACGTCTCGTTAATCCCATAACTCTTGGGTAATTATAAATATGAATATTATGTTTTAATCTTCATAATTTAATGAACAAACCAAAGGCCATATTATAAATATTAATTATAATATCCCTTAATTTCCAACGAATTGTTGACTTAACTATAATTATAGACGTTGAGATTGACTCTTATAATTTAATAAGCGAATCAATGACTTAACTATAAATATTAAATATATAATTAAATCCTCAATATTATTAAAAATGATAAAATGTAAAGAAATAATTATGAACCATACAATTTAAATCTCAAAGTTAAGAATCAATTTAAATATCAATTTTAATCCTATTAAATAATAATTAACTAACCATGTTGTGCAATTAAATAAATTTCTTAAATTAACTTATAATTTCAGTTAATTGAATTCATTTTTATAAATTAAACTTTATAGTTAATCTAAATACGTCATAATCATAAATATATTCAATTTTATTAATATCTAAGTTAAACCATAAATTATATAATAAGATTTTCTAAAATTATTTCAAAGGTCCTTAAGAATTATTTTAAAGCCAGAAACTTTATAATTTACTTGTTTAGCATTATTATTAAGTCTTCAAGATCTAATCTAAATCATAATTTTATAATTAATTTTCCTGAGAAATAAGCCAAGTCTTTCAAAGATTTAATTAAAGTCTAATTAAGTTTTCTAATATTTTAATAAATACATTTTCATTATAATTCCATTTAAATCATATATTTACTTTAAAATCATTTAGTTTATTCTTTAAATTACAATATCGTCAGAAACCTGTTACAACTGATGAAGGAAAACACTAAAGAAAACATTAAATTATTAGTGACCTTAACTTACGAATTTACAACTAGACAAAGTACTAAGATATTTTTTAATGCTCGATGTAGGAGACGAGGAAAGAGGAATATGCTCGACAATTTATGAATAGAAGCTTCAGTTTTCAAAATATTTAAATTACGGATTTTATTATGCTATATGAAATGTGTTGGGTTTATATGCTGAATATATGAAATGTTATTATATGATGAAGGTGAATCTTATTCTATGTGAAACGTGACATATTGAAGTGCCTATGAATAAACGTGTTATGACGTATGATGACTGGAAAATTTGTGTTTTTGTTCAGTACTGTTGGTCCCAGTGGTATAAGGTTAAGAGGGGGGGTGAATTAACCTTATCAAATTTTTAACTTTTGCTCCAAAGAATGTTAAGTCCCTGATGAACATGTAGCTAGTAAGCTTATTGCTCGATAGGTTCCTGCTCAGGCAGTGACCTCAGGACTTAGACAGAGAATGTAATGCACAGCAAAAATACTTATGTTTTTCAAAACACGCTTTTAAAGCAGTATGCTCAGATGCAGATAGATGGATAGAAAGCTATAAATGACACAAGCAAGCTTATAGAGGTTCAAGGGTGGAGTAATCCCTCTACGTCCTCTCTACTCCTTCACAAAGAGGAACTTTGTTAAAACAAGTTTGATTTACAATAGACTCAGCTAACACAAACTATACTCTAAACAAACTGTCAGCTCTATCCACACAGGTAGCTGCACAGTGACCAACTATCGACCCACACAGGATCTCCACACAGGTTAACCGACCCACATAGGATCCTTTCTCTTCTTCAGAGAGATTACAACTTAGCAGTGTCAACTCCTGCCTAAGCGACTCTTATCAGACTTAGAATAAAGTGAAAAGATATAAACACAATCAAATGCAGCAAGCTCCTTGAACTTCAGAAGATCACAAAGGTAGCTGGCTTGCTGCTGCTCAGTCTGATCAACTTGAGAGTATGAGCTTTTGCTTGTAAGAGATTTTCTTCGCGTCTGTTTGCTTCTTAGTTCTCTCTTAGTTATATGTGTAGTTCGTTGTGTGTTGTGTATTTCCCTTTGTAAATCAGACTTCTATATATAGACATCAGATAGTTTTCTGCCCGTTGGGAAGGCAGTCCTTCGCATGATGAGGTGTCTCTTCCTGATTGGTTCTGCCGATCTTCTGACACCTGTTCTGAAATGCCTTCATTCTGTTCTGCAACTGCTTTGTCCTTTGTCTACGCAACTTTATTCTGCAGACTGCTTGTACTGTGTCCTTGCTGCTTTTTCACACATGGCAGATTCTGATTTGTTAGAACTGGAGTGACTCTACTGGCTAGTCAGGTTGCATTGACTCTGATGTATCTGGTAGTATCCTCTTCGAGTAAGTCAGCTTCCTTGACTATCTCCAGGTTCCTTATAGCATCCTTTTGAGCTTTGATTACTGGTTGCCTGATACAGTATGCAGGTAGCAGGGACTCGGCTTCCTGGTTACTTGGCAGAGTCTTCAAGTCCATCCAGCATCCTTGCCTTAGCATATTTACATATAAAACACATCCAGATAGCTAAAGATCTAGTCTATTACACGTTTTGTCTCATCAAAATCTATTACATTTTATCCTATCAAGTACATGTGCTTCTATGTGTATGTTTGATATGTGAATATGTGATGAAACTATGTGCGCATGTGCATGCGTATACAAGGCGGCTAGGGCTCGCATATGACGGCTGATCACCGTATTATGATGATTAATAACCGTAAAAAATGTTTTCACGGCGGCTAAGAACCGCAAAATGCTTTCATGGCGGCTAAGCACCGTAACTATGTGAAAAGTGATGTTTGAATGTGAATGATGGATTATATGTTTCCATAACGGCTAAAAACCGCATATGTTGCAAGACGGTTAAAGACCGTAAATGTGGGAATGAAAGTGACATGTTTGAAGATGAATGATGTTTGATTTGTGAAGAATGCTTACTTTTAGATTGATTATAAGTCACGTGATTGAAATGATATATTTTATGCTGTTTTTATTAAATGATAAACGTTCTATGTCAGTTGGGTTTTCTGATAAAAATTGTGTTATGATGAGTTGAGGAATTTACGATCGAAATCTTTAAACTTATATCGTTTTGAAATAATTAAGGGCATGAAAATATCTTTTATCAAATGTTTTAAATGTTGGAAATTATTTTATATCATCCCGAGTTTCCCCACCCCACTGAGTGTATTTCAAACACTCACCCCTCTTTGTTAAAATGTTTTCAGTTTAAGGTTTTAGGGCGACGCGCGCGAACGGTGGATGCTGGTAGCCGATAATCAAAGGTTACAGACCCTTTTTATTTAAAATGATAAATCTCATGTATTTAAGAAATGTATATTTTATAATTATTCTTGATTTTATTTATATTTATTCTTGGAAAAAGAAAAAAAAAATTTAGAATAGCGTCTCGGTTAAAGATTTAACTACTAAAGAATCGGAACGTTACAGTAACTTTAGTTTTAAGCGAGGGTGCTCTATAGCATATAGAGTTTATAATGTAGCGAATTTACTTCTGTGCCCGCTTAGTTTCTTGACTAGTACTTTTATATTTGTAAAAATTAGAAAGTAAAATGTTTTATCTGAGGTGTTGTATAATTAGTACCAACAGAAAAAATCTTTCAAAACTTGAAATATTGAACCATTATTTGATGGAATTCCAACAAAAATCAGTTAAAAATACTTGCCAAATCGGTTACAAATTTTTGAAAACCTTTATTTTGGAGAAAATTTCTGGTTCCTAAAATGTAATTTTTGGAGGGATACTAGTATTTTATTTTTCTCATGCATTGCATTGATTATGATACATTTTATTATATAATTAAACACTCTATATTCGATAAATTTAAAAAAAAATCTACATAAATAAAAATAAAAGGCAACATCTAATATAATAACTAAAAGTTAGTTAATAATTAAAAAGGAAGGACAGAAAGAAAGAAATCCATTCTTGTGCTATAGTATATACAGAGCTTGTTTGTTTGAGTAGGAAGACTACACCTCCAAGTCAATGCTAGTTGGTAATCCACACAAAAATTTGAAGATGTGAGCACCACAAACTTCTCTATCATTGTTAGCTCGAAAAACTTGAGTTTTGGTTCTTGAAATTTAAGAATTTAAATTTAATAGATTTCAAGCACATTCAAATTATTCAATAACAATAGTTTAGAATGATACTGATGAATATCAAATCAGTTAGAAATTGAATTAATCAAACCAGCCAATTAAGATTTGTTATATATCATCAATTCTGATCCATTGTTGAATTCATTTGTTCAAATCGATCTCATTTTTGATAATTCATCTGTCAAACATTCACTAGTATTCATACATACACAACTGATGGGAGCAATGACATAGATTACTGAAATATGTAATATGTAATGTGTATGTTGACATCATGTCAAAACTACTTTGAAAGTTCATGCATTATTGAAATTATTGTCCCTACGCTTCTAAAAAATTATAACTACTCTACAAGGCAAAAGAGAAATGAAATTTCTTTAATAATAGTATTGCTAGTCATGTATTAGCAATGATGAAAAAATCACAAAATTTCACCAAACTATGATCGAAATTTCAAAGTGCTAATATTGAAACAGGGTATAATAAAATTTTATCAGAAATTCGGTAAAGTAGTGGTCAATATTGGCAGGGACTGAGCTAGACTAAAAATATATTGATTTTGGGGGTTAGATTACTATACAACTCTTTTACCATACCCACCGTTGATACATTAATATGTGCCACGACTTATCTGTTCAAAAATCTTGAATATCTATTAATTTCACTTTCCATATAATGAGGGAATGTGATCACTACACATCATTAATGAACATATTAAAAGTTTCCCATGATGGACATTTTATCATTTTCAAAGTACTATAAAACTAGTATTTTTAACACTATAATTCAAAAACTGTCCACACAATATATATAGACAATGAAATTTTCTTAAAATTTTTCCCATAAACTGCAAAGAGGCTCCACCACTGAATGTTGGTATCATCAATATAGATATCAGAAATTTTTGTCCTGGCATCTCCGCAAACCTATAGCTACTCTACAAAGCAATATAGAATATAGATATTGGAAATTTTTATCAATAAAGAAGTTGCACCAATATTTTCGTAAATTAAAGTATCAATGTTTCTACAGATACAAATATTTTTATCCTCACGTACCAGACAAGAAATTTTTCTTTGTTGTGCATCGGAAAATCTCATTTCCCCCCTCCCTCTTTTTTTTTTTTTTTGAAAAACCCCATAATGATGTTAAGATTAACATTTTATATTTAGGGCTTCCAAAAGTAACACTGGTGATGCTGCTTCAAATTAGGGTTCTTCTGAAAAATATGTCGATGCTGGCAAAGAAGATAAACAATAGAAATAGTTTTTTTATTTAAAAGAAAGGTATAATATGGAGTGCCAAAGACTATACAACAATGTTTAATTGCCAAAATAGAATAGGATATAATATGGAGTGCCAAAGACTACACATTCATTTATTTTCTTTTGAAATCACACATTCATTCTCAATGACTTATTTTCTTCAATAATCCAAATGTGTCCTCTCCTAGACCTACATTGACTACCAATTAATTAAATAGTCTTCAATAATCGAGCTACAATTTATGCATACTGTGGAAATAACGATTTTTCCCTTAATCTGTTTTCTAATCGCAATTTATGCATACTGTGGAAAACCACCTGTAGTAGGCAATTTGTCGACAGTTTAAAAATGCTTTTATTCTTTATAAACCACACAACATAAAAAACATATCTAAATTTCTCATTCATATATTATGGGGAAATTGCAAATTTAGAACACTATATGTATGTATAAATAAAGGACACTAATTTTGTAACACTAATTTTTTCAATCCATACAAAAATAATGGATTGTGCAATTTTTAAATATTAGTGATTCAACATAATTTTTTCACGATATATACCTTTATATTAGCCTATCTTACACGGCATTCTTGATTTAATTTTTGAATCATTTAGGGCAGTGACCCGATGGGGTTTGCTACTGCAAGAGATGCCAATCCAAGAACATATGGATGCATTAGTGGACCAATTGACCAAATTGCCATTGGGATCTGAAGTGATGGTCTTTTTTGAATGCGAGTAATGCTTGTTCATCAAATAAAATTTTAGAAATTAAAGATTATTTTCAAGATTTTCAAATATTTCTATATGTATTTTCCATCATGACAATCGTAGTCCGTAACTATTTATTTTTCAAAATATTTAATATGTTACAATATTATTATTTAGATTTTCTATAAATAACTTTTAGGTTTCTCAAACAATTTACTGTTTTTTAAGAAATTATTTTAATTAGAATAATTTTCACATTTTTGAATTATTTATCATATTTTTCAAATTAATTTTTACATTTAATTTTATGTCTAATAATATTTTTATTTTTGAAAGGTAATTTAGAATTATTTAAAACAATTATCAGAATAAACTTAATTTTTTCTAAAATATTTTTAGCATTTTAAAATTAATTTTTATATTTTAAAATAACTCAACGGTTTTAAAAATATTGTTTTCTTTTTAAAATTACATTTTTTAATTTGATAAGAAACGACCCATCTGATGCTGGTATAAGTCAGGGTTCTTCTTAAGATCTGCACATCTCTCTCTAAATCAAGTGATTTAAATACTAGGAAACCCATTTTTTACCATAATTGTTACATATTTCACTACAAGAATTGAGTATCAATTAACCTTATGAAATATATACATTGTCGATGCTAATGAAAGTAAAAACTATCAATTGTTGGACGAAACAACTTGCCACAATGACAAACTACAATCCGAAGATTATACTATTTCTGTCATTCAAACTTATTCAAAAAAATCATGATGTGGTGATTTTGCCTTATTTGTTGTAAGTGGAAAGACTAGATCGAAGTCAATGTACTTTTATTTTTCCATTCATTAAACAAATTTATTGATTTAACAATTTGTCACGAGCTTGATTTATTTATTTTTTAATATTTTGTTGTAGTTGGAAAAGTTAGTTGTATGGACCTAAAAAATCTTATGAGATACTATATTTTAATATTTTTGAAATAAAATAATCCAACTGCACAATTATAGTTTTCATATTTTTTTCCCATTTTTAATTTGATTTTTCTCGAGATGACAATTTATGTCTACATAGACGTCGGAATATTGAAATTCCATATCAGCAATTCTAGCATCCATGTAGATAAATATCAAAAATCAGATTAAAATTGAAAAAAGTGACTACTAAAGTGACTAGTACCCTTCCTTATCCAATGCATTGAGCCAAAATGAGAAACTTTGCAGTTATGCATTGTTTGTTTGAGTAGAAAGACTATACTTCCAAGTCAATGTCTTTTACCTGGTTTTTCCAAGTCATTTGTCTTTTACTGTTGATTTTCTAATTGATTGCTATACATTGATTTTTGAAGCTGGGAGCACCATAAACTTCTCTATCATCGTCAGCTGGAAAACGTACTTATTGTATATGAAGAGATTTGAAATTAAATAATTTAAAATCAATAGACATCAAATACGTTCAAATTATTCAATAAATAGTTCATAATCAAATTGATGAAATTCAAATTAATTAGAATATGAATTAATCCAAACAACCACATATGAATTTATTATGTACCATGGATTCGGACAATAACTTTTAGGACTTGTAATTTAATACAAATTAGTATTAATTTAATTTTGATTTAAATTATTTATTTTAATAATAATTTTTTTTAATAATTAATATTAATTTTTTAATTTAATTTTAATTTTTTTAATAAATTATGATAAAAATTATTTTAGTTCAGTTTAATACAATTAATATTGTATTTTTTATTTATATTATTATTTTATGATAATTATTTTTCAAATTTTATTTGAGTATTTACAAATTTATTAAACATATTTTCAACTTGAATTAAATGTGGATTTCAAAATTATATGTTTTGCATTTTTAGTAAATTATTTAAAGAGTTTTGATCAGGCAATGAAAAATATTCAATTAATCAATTCTAAAAATTCCTAATCAATGTTCAAAAAATTTTCAAAATTAATCATAAAAATTAAAATATGAATTGAGGAGCAAAGAGAATAAATTCTCATTAGTAGATGAAAAATATTGAATTAATCAATTAAATGAAACAATGAAAAATATTCAATTAATCAATTCTCAAAAAATCCCAAATCCTAATCAATGTTCGAGAAATCATCAAAATTAATCATAATAATTAAAATATGCTCATGCAAAGAGAATAAATTCTTATTAGTGATTGTGGTTGTGACACTAGTGGGTATGACAGGAGAAACTGTACCACGTCAAGTATAATATTTTCTTATTTTTTCTCTTTTTTAAAAGTTTTCTCTTTTCTGAAAGTATTTATATTTAGAAAATTATGGTACTGGCAATTAAATAAACTTGGGGATTTTAAGGATTGATAATTGAGTTGGAGGATATGATTTGTTGATTTTAAGAATTTGGTGAGAATTTATTCTCTTTGCTGCTCAATTCATATTATAATTTTTATGATTAATTTTAAAAATTTCTTGAACATTGACTAGGATTTAGGATTTCTTTAGAATTGATTAATTGAATATTTTTTTCATTATTTCATTTAATTGATTAATAAAAGTCTATGTTGCTGAGAGGTTACGTCTATATTTGAGATGAGAATTGATAAGAAATCCCGTATATAAAGATGTTGATGAGGGGTTAGGTGTCTCAAATGAAAATTGATAAGAAAATTAATATGTAAAGTGGTAGTATGAAAAAAGAATTATGTGTATAATATAAAATATTAAAAATTAAAAAAAAAATTTAAAGAAGTGCGCACGGTGCGCATTCTTCAGGTGCATGTCTGATCAAAACACTTATTTAAAATACTTTATTTATTTAAATTTAAAAAAAATTCATATTTTCTTTTAATGTAAACTTCAATTCATATGTAAAAACTCTTTTTTTTATTAATGTATTTTGAATTATTTTAGTGGTTTTTATGTTTTTTATTTCTTTTAAGACAATTAATGTATTTCTTTTATTTCACTTATTGCATTTTCTTGTAATGCATCATTCACCCACTCCTTCAAGTTTATTTCCTCGCTCAACATATCGTCTGTCTTTTAGAGAATATTAGGAAATAAATAAATAGAGAGAAATTAAATTTCAAGACATTATGAAGATTGTATGTTACCTGATGCTGCATAACCTATAGTTGTCAAGGTTTTTGTCCGAATCATTGCCTCCCCTTCATCAAAAAGCTTGGAAATACCAAAATCAGCAACATGAGCAGTCATATCTTCGTCAATCAAAACATTGCTTGGCTTAATATAGCAATGAACAATTGGAAATGTATGATGCAGATATTCCAATGCTAATGCCACATCTGCTGCTATTTTCAATCTTTGTATTAAACCCAAACACTAATTGTCAGAATGTAGCCATTTCTCCAAACTTCCATTTGGCATACATTTAAGAATCAAGACTTTAAACTCGGTGTTGGTACAACCACCAATTATTGGGACTAAGTTACGATGGCGAATATAGCTCAATATTTAACTTTCAGTTTCGAAGCTCTTGAAAGCCCCTTCTAACTATAAGTTAGAAAACTTTTATTATGATATTCAATCCATCAGAAAGTGTTCCTCTAAATACCGAACGAAAACTCCCTCTACCAAGTAGACTTGTTTCACTGAAAGAACTAGTTACTTGCATAAGTTCTATGTATGAAATTCTTCTCCAATTAATACAAGTGCTAGTGAAGTATCTTCAGTTGAAAACTTTTATTGCGATATTCAATCCATCAGAAAGTGTTCCTCCAAAGTGCTAGTGAAGTATCTTCAGGTAATAATATTCTTCTATGTTTTCATTTACTGATGAGCAAGAGTATGAAAATCAATATAACATGAACAACCGAAATGAAGGAGGGCAAAATATACTTGATTAACTAGACAACGATTTTTGATCCTGAACCTCTATGACTTTCTGAGCAAGGGGGTACTTCAAATTTCTTTGCACCGCCTAGAGCAAAGCTGTGAAGAAACGATTGAGCAGTGTAGCTAACAAAACAACCCCCATTCGGAAATTTTCCTTCCAATTTGTTGTAAGACACATTAAAATATTCAAGATAATGCAGATCTTTCAAAGACTTCGGTATTTGTCCAGAAAGATTATTGTTAGATAACTCCAATTGTATCATGCCTTTGATACTTCTCAATGATGGAGGGTTAGATCCTCTGAATTGATTATTTGACAAATTTAATTGTTCTAGTGATTGGCAACCAAAAATTAAGCTTGAAGTATTACATGAATTTCATATAAAGGTATCAATGTATAAATATTCATAGATGTCACATAAATATACATAAGGGACACATGAATATCACATAAAGGTACCTATGTACAAATTTTGTTGAAATTCTTCTTTTTTTTTTTCTAAGTTACAATGTATAAAGGTCACAACATTTGTACATAAAGGTCACCGAATTTGTACATAAAAGTTTTGGCCTGAAACAAAAAAAAATAAAACATGCGGATCCGAATCAACCCGGATTGCATGTGCAACTGGTGCACATTAGACACACTCATCTTTTATTACCACATGATACCAATTTTACATATTTCAATTTCATTCCTATAACTATCACTTAGTTTTAACTTTCATTCGATTTTACTTAAAATTTTGAATTTTACCTACGTGACGTCGAAATTCATGATGTCGATTTTTCAATGCCAACATCTATGTAGGCATATAAATTGACATTCCTATCAAAATCATTCAAAATTGGAAATAAAAAATAGAGTTTATTACTTTTTTTGCCCCGTAACTTAGGGGGTCTGGCAATTTCGGACCGTAACTTTTCGGGCTGGCAATTTTGCCCCGTAATTTGTCGGGCTTCGCGAATTTTGCCCAAATTAAGCCCGAATTGCTTAATTTGGGCCAATCGGCACGTGAATCGCATGTGAGCCCTGAAAATTCACAATTTCGGGCTATTTGTGCTGATTTGGCATTTCTTTTGCCCAATTGACATTTCTCTTTTTTTTTTTCCCTCCACATAGATTAATTATGTGTAAATATAAAGACAAATCCCCAAATTGATTACAACCCTAATTCCCCCAAATTCTTGAGAACCCTAGCCTGCCCCATACAACAATGTCTGATCTCCTAACCACCTCTCTGGAGAATCAAATTCCCCACTGTTGTAGCGAATCAAATTCCCCACTATTACAACGAAAACCAGAGAAGAGTACAGATGAAGAAGAAGAAGACATTCAGCCCATCAATGGCGTCGGAGACTTGGCCAGAGAATTCTTCATCGAATCGAAGAAGCTATGGTGCCTGGCTGGCCCTGCAATCTTCACCTCTTTCTGCCAAATTTAGAGAAATTATGGTTCTAATCTTCACCTCTCTGCCCCTTCCTTCCACAGTATATAACTTCCTCTCTGCCTCCTTTCTATGCATTCCACACTATATAAATTCCACAGTATATTTACAGAACATATTTGTTCCTCAGATCTTCTTCAATCTTGTAAATCTTACAAATATCGTGACAATCGATGTTGGAGGACAGCTTTTTCAAACCACCAAACAGACCCTAGCTTTAGCAGGTTCGAAATCCTTCATCTTCAAATTCAAATTCTGGTGGCGCCGCCGCTGAACGCCGCCGGTGTCTGCGTAGAGGTGGGAGTGTGAAGTTTGGGTGGAGAATCCGAGGGGTGAATCTCCATCTTTAATAATTAGTTTTGTTCAAAAATGGATCGTGTAGTGAAGATTTAGTTGTTTCTGAAGTGGTGTTGTGGTGCGGTGGTGGTGCAGTGAAGAAGATGAAGAAAAAGTGTTTTTTTTTAACTAATTTTTTAGGGATTTTGTATTTTCAATTTTGGGGAAATATCAGATTGGAAACAGAGATCAAAAATCTTTTATATTTCCAATTTTCAATTAATTTATTTTATTTTATGTTTTTGTGATTTTTTTTTATTTTTCTGTTTATTTTTGTTATATCTATTTTCCCTTTAGTTGAATTCATCCAGGTGGAGTGGAAAAAAAAAATGCCACATAGATTAAAATTCGCCACATCAGTACAAATAGCCCGAATTAGCCGCTCACGTGCGGTTCACGTGCCAATTCGGTACAAATTAAGCTATTCGGGCTTAATTTGGGCAAAATTCGCGAAGCCCGATAAATTACGGGGCAAAATTGCCAGCCCGAAAAGCTACGGTCCGAAATTGCCAGACCCCCTAAGTTACGGGGCAAAAAAAGTAATAAACTCTAAAAAATAGTTAAAGAATTAAAATTGAAAAAAAAAAAGAACCAGGTATAAATTACACGATGAAAATTGAGATTTTCCGTAAAGTAAATATTCTTTTTTTTTAACCATATTAATAAAGCTTAAGCCACGTTTTCTTGAATATTATATAATAATTCTGCAAAATGAGAGAATCTATCAATATATTTACATCTTTGAACTATGAAGTTGTGATAAAATTGGAAGATATATATATATATATATATATATAATATATATATATACTATATATCTTATTATAAGTAGTAATGGGATTGACATATGATTAATGCCTTTGGGTCCTAGTTTCTGCCACTGCAACTGTGATTTTTATTTTCTGCAGAGTGGCAGCTACTTCAGTCATGTTGATTCTTTCATTAGGTGAAATGGCTAAACATTTTACTACCAGATGAAAGATCAATCCAACACAATATTTGTAACGTCCCGATTCTTTTTGTAGATAAACCTTAACCGAGACGTTACTTACTTATAAAATTCACTCTTTCAATAGAATAAAGATAAATTAAAAACCAAGATTTATTACTGTTGGTCCCAAGAGGTATAAAGTTAAGAGGGGGGGGGGGTGAATTAACCTTATCAAATTTTCAACTTTTCATTCCAAAAATGTTAAGTCCTTGATGAACAGGTAGCTAGTAAGCTTACTGCTCGATAGGTTGCTGCTTAGGCAGTGACCTCCGGACTTAGACAGAGAATATAATGCACAGCGGAAATGCTTATGATTTTCGAAACACGCTTTTAATGCAGTATGCTCAGAATGCAAATAGATGTATATAAAGCTGTAAAGAACACAAGCAAGCTTATAGAGGTTCAAGGGTGGAGTAATCCCTCTACGTCCTCTCTACTCCTTCACAAGGAGGAACTTTGTTAAAGCAAGTTTGATTTACAATAGACTCTGCTAATACAAACTATACTTTAAACAAAACTGTCAGCTTTATCCATACAGGTAGCTGCACAGTGACCAACTAGCGACCCACACAGGATCTCCACACAGGTTATCCGACCCACACAGGATCCTTTCTCTTCTTCAGAGAGATTACAACTTAGTAGGGTAAAATCCTGCCTAAGTGACTCCTAACAGACTTTGAATAAGATGTGAATTTTCAAACAATCAAATGCAGCAAGCTCCTTGAACTTCTGAAGATCACAAAGGTAGCTGGCTTGCTACTGCTAAGTCTGAATAACTTGAATATGAAAGCTTGAGCTTGTAGATGATTTGCTTCGCGTATGTTCTCTTGATTTGCTTCTCGTTTGTTGGGTTTCTTGGTATAATCTCTTGTGCATTCAGTCTTCTATATATAGGCATCAGATAGTTTTCTGCCCGTTAGAAAGACAGTCATTTGCTTGATGAGGTGTCTTTTCCTGATTGGTTCTACCGATCTTCTGACACCTGTTCTGAAATGCTTTCATTCTGTTCTACCACTGCCTTGTCCTTTGTCTGCGCGACTTCATTCTGCAGTCTGCTTGTGCTGTGTCCTTGCTGCTTTTTCACACATGGCAGTCTCTGATTTGCTGGAACTGGAGTGACTCTACTAGCTAGTCAGGTTGCACTGATTTTAATGTAACTGGTAGTATCCTCTTTGAGTAAGTCAGCTTCCTTGACCATCTCCAGGTTCCTTGTAGCTTCCTTTTCGAGTAAGTCAGCTTCCTTGACTATCTCCAGGTTCCTTGTAGCATCCTTTTCGAGTAAGTCAACTTCCTTGACTATCTCCAGGTTCCTGGTTGCTTGATACAGCATGCAGGTAGCAGGGACTCGGCTTTCTGGTTCCTTGGCAGAATCTTCATGTCTTTCCAGCATCCTTGTCTTAGCTATTTTACATATGAAAACCTATCTAGATAGCTAATGTTCTAGTCTATTACATGTTTTGTCTCATCAAAATCTATTACATTTTATCCTATCAATTACAAAATAAAATTAAGTAGTAATGTAATACGATAGGGTGATAACCCTCAACTATAAAATCCTACCTTAAATTATAGGTTAATTTAGGAAATATATTAAATTGCCTAACATTTTTAGTTAATTTTTATTTAAAAGGATTGAATTTGATATTTACTTTGACATTTAATTTGATTCTTAACTTTGGGGTTTAAATTTGTAAAGTTCATAATTTATTTAAGATCATTTGATCATTTTTAACAATATGGTGAATTTATTTAAATGTTTAATATTTATAATTAGGCCTTTGATTTATTTATTAAATTATAAAGATCAAAACCTAAGGTCCATAATTATATTTAGGTCCATATTTATAATTTCCTAAGAGTTATGGGGTTAACGAGATGTGAATCTAGGATTTTAAAAACCTAGATTTAAGTTAATTATTAAATTGTACATACTTTAATTATTATAATATTTCTAAGGTTAATTTGTAACCTAATTCATTAGTTTGTGTAACACCCTAAAATTAAAAAAAAAATATTAATGATATAAGTTATAAATAATAAATTTTACATTTTGTTATAAATTGATAAGCATAATTATGGATAAGTATAGTTATGTCATTTTCACAAATATATCTATATCTATCTTACCTTTCAATAATTGGGAAGAAAAGCCCCAATTTAAGGAAATAATTTGGATTAAAAAGTCAAAAGGGAGACACTCTCTTTTTCTCTCTTCTCGGCTCCCTCCATCCCTGCAACAACTAATTTTTTTTAATTAAACAATATTACATTATAATATAATTTATAAGTATTAATAAGGGTTGATATCCCATCCTACCCCAATATATATAACCAATCCCCTTTTATACCATATTCCATATAAAATATCTCTTTCCTACCATAATCAATATAAACATGTATGTTTTATACCCATTTTTCAAAGAAAAATACTATTTCACCCTTGTTGACTTTTATAAATTTCCAAAATGCCATTTATGCCATTAGCAGTTTTCTTTTTCCAATCCTTATACTTATTAGATCCGGATTAGCCCTCTGATCAATATCAGGCCCAACATGCTTCCGTAAATAAAATAAAACTGAGTTTAAATCATACCTCGTCTTTGTCTCTTAAGTTCCCTTGGACCTTCGGTTCAGGTTTTACGGATCAAAGATCCAACCACTCGCCCGCAGTCTATGGTTCTGAAACCGATTTTCTTGGGAACCCTGATCACACTCCTTTTCAACGGCCACCTGCCTTCAAGGAGGTCACGGGGAGACGCACTACTGGATAATTTTTCACTCAGAATTATAAAATTTTTGGACAGAATGTCGGAAAGCAAAAGCCTTGTTTATTGAAGAAAATAAACTAAACTATTTTACAATATATATCTTCTCCACCATTGGAAGAGAAACTTGAATTAGCCTATCATGGCTAAGACTCGTGAAGGGGAAACCCCCATAAACAGGAAAGCTTGAAAGCTATACTATTACAGACTTGAGAGAAGATTTCTCGAAAAACTTAGAATGAAAGAGAAGGTGTCGATTTTCGATGATCCTCTTCTGAGGCTGAATGCCTCCTTTTATAGGCCTTAATGTACTCCTGTTGAGGTTGCATTATTGCCTTTGCCAGCTTGCAATCCATTAGATGAGTGGGTAATGGGCCAGCTTCCTTTATTTCTCACCTACCGTTTGGTAAGTGCATCTACCACCTTCGTTGTCTTCTTGCGTCGGCAACGAATCTCGTGATGAGTGGAGGGGTCCTCCAAGTTTGTCCTCTTTCGTCCAGATGCTGATTCTTCAAAGATGGCGGGACCAACCACTATCTTATGTCTTAATAAGCATCCTATGCTGTTTATATCGTATCCTATTACATTGTTTAGAATACAATACAGCTTGTTTACAATCGAGTCTAATTAGACCCGTTTCCTCTTATTACATTTTTGGTTTTTATTTTCTAAAAACCCTTCCCTTTTCCCTTTTTCTTTGGGTAGTCGGGTTTGTCCTTTTTTATTTTGAAACCCTGTCCAAACAGCGGTTTCTCTTGTGTTTGACAGTAAGAGCATATCTGCTCTCCCCATCTCCCGATATGTATCATATTACATATCTTCTTCCTTGTTTGTTCCGTGGCTGGAACCTTGTTTTCCCAGATTAATTTCCTCTTATTTTCAAAAAGGTTTTCAGCAAATCCGGTAGTTGTTCCTGTCATGGAATTTAACAGGAATGATCCATTCACAGAATTATGAAATATTTTGAATGGATACTTCACTTTGTCCATCTCAGTGAGACAGACCCAAAGACCCCAAGCTCGCCTAGTAGATATATCATTTTCAGTCAAGGCGACTACCAAAGGGCTGTTTTCTGGGGGTGTTTTGGCTCGGTTAATCGCCCCCATCTCAGGTCTCTGTAGTTTTATGAATTGAAAAACTAGATGAGACCCTTTTCCTGTAATTTCTGGAGCAGCAGAGATAAATTTTAACTCCAGTATATCTCCTCGACCCAAGTATGGGTTGTTCTGCCATGAATCGTGCACAGCAGTGGAAATCCAATCCGGTAATTTGGAAATTTCCGGAAAGCTGGGTGCGGTAGTAAAGATTGAAGCAATTGCTCCAAAATCGAACCATTCCCGCACATCATGAGGGTTTACCCCCGGGAGCATCCAAAGTCTTGGATACTTGCCAGACCAATCAGCCGTAATTTTGTTTGGATTGATCCCATTTCTTGTTATCAATTTCTCCCATATTCTTTGGTAAACCTGCAGAGGAGAAATAGCTTGATTAGTGTTAACCTGTCTAGGGCCAGTCTGGGGCCTTAGGTTAACCTCTCCCTCTTTTACCCCAGAGGTGCTGGGTTGACTCGGGTTGTCTGGAATTACTTCCTGACCTTCCGAATTAATAATTTTATCGGAATCCGATAAAACACTTGGTTCGGCCTTATCAGCCTTTTCACCGATATCCGATGAAAAACTTTCATCAGCAGGATGTCCTGCTTCGGGTATAAAAGTACCCTGTTTGTTCATCGATGATGAACTTCTCTCGTATATTTCTTTCTGCATCACCGATGGTGAACAGGCCTTGTTTACAGGATCTACTAATGCATACCACAAATCATTATTTGAAGTTATGGTTGCACGTAGAGTCTTTTGGACTTTGTCCAAATCAGCTTTCTGGACATAAGATGCCGCTTCGGCTCTTACCCTTAATTCCTCAAAGGCCTTGTAATGCATCTCAAGATTTTCCCTAAGGTGCCTTGCTCGTATTGTGATGGAATCTGCTTCAAGGATATCCATCTCTTGTTAAGAAATCTGCAAGAACATTCTCATTAGATTTTACAATGACAATATCAAAAAGATAATATTGGCATTCTGCTTGCCATCTGATAATACGTGCTTTTTCGATCTTGGATTCAAGTTTGTTTTTCAAAAAAGCTTTAACGTTAGTATTATCAACTTTTAATATAAATTCTTTAGCTAATAAAAATAAAGGCCATTTTTAAAGGCCTTCCAAACAGCAAAGAATTCTTTCTCGTTAATATGCCAAACTCTGGCCTGTTGTTCTGTAAACAACCCTCCAGTGTATCTACATGGTTCTTCACCCGTAGATGTCTTTTGCATGAGCACTGCTGCCCATCTGAAGTCATTAGCGTCTGTGTAGACGACTAACTGATCCTCATCTTGAGGAATCGCGAGTTTTGGCAAGTTACTACAAACCTGTTTTAGCTCACGAACTCTTTGGGAATGAATATCTTCCCATTTCCATTTGGTCTTCTCATCCTTTTGTAATAAAGGACGGAAATCCTTTCTATATTTTGCCAAGTCCTTAATGAATGAACCTGTAAAATTAATCACTCCTAAGAAGCTTTGAAGGTGCTTCTTATCTCTAAGAACATCTGGAAAATTGCAGATTTTCTCCACAATATGTTCCTGTAGTTCCATTCCTGCATGGTCAATAATAACACCGAGAAACTCGATTCTATTAACCGCGATTATTGCCTTCTTTTCAGAGAGCACTAATCCTTCTTTATGACATGCTTCTGAAAATATTTCAAGATGTTTTAAATGATCTTTCATATTTTTAGAGGCAATTAAGATATCGTCTATGTAAACAAACATAAACTCAAAATAATCTTTAAATAGATTATCCATCTTTCGTTGGTATATCTGAGGTGCATTCGCAAGACCCATAGGCATTACGTTCCAGATATACTGACCTTGTGGTGTAGAAAAAGCAGTTAATTTCTTAGACTCTTTTTCTAACTTAATCTGGTAAAATCCAGACTTGCAATCAAACTTTGAAAACACTTTTGACCCTTTAATACAATCAATTAAGTGTTCTCTACTTGGAATGTAATAACCATCAAATTCGGTAATCTTATTAATACCTTGATAGTTAATTACTAACCTTGCTTTTCCTCTCTTTATTTCGCCATGGTTTCTTACCAAAAATCCTGGGCTACTATAAGGAGAAATACCTGCTTCGATCAGCTTGAGATCGATATGCTCTTTGATAATCTTTTGCATATCTTTTCGATCTTCAAGATTCATCTGTATCGGCTTGTATCGAACCAACTCATATCTGTGTTGTTCTTTTACCTTCAACGTTGCTTCGATCTGGTTTTTGTCCCACCAGGCTAAAGGATTTTCATTGTAGTTCCTCCGAATTAGCCTTTTTACATTTTCGAGAGAAAGTAGACTTTCCTCATTAATGTCAATCTGGGGTGGTCCTTCTTGTAAGGCATTTTTCAGAAACTGAATAGCTTCTTCATGTGCCTCCTCCATTCCCTCTTGTCTGTATGACAAAAGAGCTTCACCAAATTTCCTCTTATCCTGCATTTTTGGATGAGTTAACTTGGCTTCATTATCACCACGTTTGCTGCGAAAATTAATAGGCATGATCCTATTAAAAGCCTTTTCTCGCCGCAAAACCTGTATCATACAAGCAAAATATCAGCACCTGTGTCATGAATATAGATTGGTGGCATTCTTACTTTATACCAAGGGGTATCGAATGCGCCTCCGATCATTATTCGTGTTTCTCGAATACCTTTATTGAGTATAAGGATCTTCTGTGAGAAGTCTCTTCCTGCAATAAGAGGTAATTTTTCCACTGCTTCGCTGGGAAAAACTCCTGGCTTTGCTGTGCAAATGCCTGAACCTGAGTCAATATAAGCTGCAAAATATTCCGTCTTATATTGTTCATATAATATCCCTACAGATATATATATAGAGAAAATACTTGTCATTCAGAATCGTTTGGATAGATTCCTCTTTTCCAAGATTCTAACAAGTTTATCCTTGAGCTTCTAACATTATGCTCACGGATCAACTCTTGAAACCTTACTTGATGAGTCTGTCCATTATCCCGCATTTCTCTAATGCGTTCTGTCAACTCATTTTTCTCTTTTCTGAGATCCAGGATCTCTTCATCAATACACCTTCCGGGCATGATTCAGAACCTGTCTGGATTGTTTGGATAAATCCTTCTCCTCCAGCGTTCTAACATGTCTATTCGTGCGTTAATTTGACTTATTCTTAACGCAGCCTCTTGTATCCTTATAACGTCTTGGATACTTCTTTGTTCTGGTAGATTTTGCTCTCGCAAAGATCTTAACAAAGCAATCGCCTGGTCTCTTTGTATCGTGAGATTAATGATCTCTTGATCTAACTTGATTCCTGGCATAATGGCTTTATTCTACCCTGATTGTATGTCCATCAAGGTCGAATTCCATCCATTTTTCATCTCTCCTCCAGGGTTTATGTTCTTCAAGGAAACTTAACCCTAGGGTCATAACTCCTTTAGTTATGCCTGCACTTCCTGTAACAGATACATGATATCCTGCTATTTCTAACATTCCTTCATATCTGTTAATACTTGGTTGTTGTAAATGATATATCTCCTCACAAGGAAACAAATTATCAGTTTTAGATATATCAAAAACAATATGGATTTCTTTCCATTCATTATTAGGGCATTTGATTTTTACATTTCTTACCCTAATTTTTTGTGGATACAAATCCTCACTTGGTTCTTTTCCTTTTAGGCTTAAAATCCTACCCTCGGAAAAGGACAACCTGTTACTAATTTCAGAATCAAACCTTAATGATCTATTGTTTAGAATAGGTTGATCTTTGATTAGCAAGTTGACACCTCCTAACCTTGGTATTTAATTGGGTCAGGTGTCATAACTTTGGCGAATTCCTTAAAAATTCTAGGAATTTCTATATACTCTTTCCTAAGAAACATATCTGAATGATGTGTATTAGAAAGAGCATATGCAATTCTATACGTGATAGAATATGGTCTATTTCCTTCTTTCATAAGATCAGGTCTTTTAAAATCCTGATGAAGGGTTAAGACTCTACTAAAATCTTGGTCTGCTAGGTTATATGCAATCCTAGGATGTATGTCAAACATAAGTTTGCCAGCATATAAATTACCTACCATTGTACCAAGACAACTTTCGCTTAAATTATTGATTCTTTTATCCATCACAGATAGATGTAATTCAGAATCAATTCCTTCTTTGAAAGTAGCTTTAATCACTACTTCAATGGTTCCAATATGAATCCATTTCATTGTGACCGCTACTTCTTCTTTGATACGACTCAATTCCTCAAGAATTTCTTCTTTTGGAATAAGTTGCATCTCAATGTTATTACCGGTTAACCCTATTGGAATAGAGAACTCACCTGAGTTCACCCGGTAGATGATGTGATGCTTGCGCTGTCTTATTCCGATTTTGTCACAAAATCGATTAAGACTTCCAATCTTAAATCCATCGTACGGACCTAAAGCTGAATCTTGTTGCATGATTCTTTCCATCGTCTTGTTTGAGATGGTCATTTTTGAAAAGAATCCTGATAGACTATCCGTCGTCTGGAGTCTATCTTCTGGTTTGCCGGAGCTACTCGTCTGATTCTGTAGATGATCCATCGGATCCTTCTGAAACAGATTCCAATTCTTCTTCATAGATGCTTTCATCTGAAGAGATGTCCTCGAACTTGTAAACTGGCACCAAGTCACCATAGAAGACAGCATCTCGGATGTCGTCTGTGTACTCGAATTGGCGCACATCTTTTTGCTTTTTTGGGCAATCGGGCGAAATATGACCTCTCGCGCCGCACGTCCAACAGTTACAATCCTTGAAGCTTTCATTTGCACGAGTGTGAGCTCGTTTGAAAGTTCTTTTCCGGGTTGTTCCTCCTACTGGCTTCCCTGTGGATCTAGATCCTTGTGAAGAAAACCTGGAAGGACCAGCCTTTTGACCAGATTTGTAAGATCTAGCCTTTGATTTGGACCACCATGATCTTCCCTGTTTGGAAGGTCTTCTGTATGATCCTCCGGACTTAGATTGAAACCTTCCCTTGAAGTGTTTCTTTCTCTTTCCGTGTCTTTCGCGTTGTGGTTCTCCGATAATACTCGGAAAATCATTGTTGTCGCAACAAAGAGGGGTCTTTTTCACCATTCCTCTTAGTTTCTTCTTGTTCCTTTGTAGTGTCGCTTGTTGACACCATTCTCGTATACTGTCCTTGAAAAAGGACATCCTTCTGGCCACTGAATCGACACGGCCTGTAGGTACCTTGTAGGTTTGCATTAGCATCTCCCTCCATGGACTGCAGATTTTTGCAAAGAATAAATCTGTTGCCACATTCCATGGTACATCTGCTTGGAAATAATATTTGCGGAACCAATATATATATTCATCCGCATAACATATATTTCTCAATTCGAGAGCAAACAGAGCTTGCGTGTACTCTCTTTTCTTCTCGTCTTTTCTTTCCTCAAAATATCCGTCCCCGAGGAAACATATTTTGAGCAGGTGACCCATCCTTTCGACAATTGTTATAACATTTTCGTTGGATAGGATCTCTTTTTTGAGAGAGGCTTCGGTCATCTCCCATGCCTTCTTGGCTGAACCTTGCAAACTATTTACCAATATCTGGCAAAAATGATCGTTATCCACATCCAGTGTTGATGAGGCGACTTTCATGGATGACATCCACTCATCGATCAAAACTTCCATATTTCTGAAATCGATGATGTCTGTTGTGAGCATCACTCCAAACGGATGGGTTGGTTCAAGCATCGTTTTTGCCCAAGGGCTTTTGGATACTCCTTTAAACCTTCCCGGTCGGGTTTTGGCTTGTCGAGCTATGTACTCTTCATACTCAACCCCGTCCTGCCACCACTTTGGTTCGGGAGGAACCGGTACTTCAGGTACTGGTGCTTCCGGTACTGGCGTACTTGTGCTTTCCTCTTCCTTCTTTGGAATCGGCGGAATCGGCTCGTTCATCCTGAGATTTACCAGATCCACAATTCCGAGATTGGAAAGGGATTCGGTTAATTCTGCAAGATCTACTCTTGAGACTTCCATCCAACTTGTCTTATGAGATCAAGTAGGAGTTCGTCGTTGCTTTTAGGCTTCGAAACTTCCGTAGCCTTTCCTTTGGAAATGATTGGAATATCTCCGAATGAATTTTTCATACGTTCGTTCATTGATCTTCCCGTTCCTCTGAATGATCTTTTCTTCAGATCTACCATTTCTTGTTTTAGATCTGAAACTTCCCTTTGGATCTTTGATAGAGATCGGGCTATCTTCTCCATCTGTCCACCATAATAAATGATGGTCTTCTGGATCTCCCTAAGGTCTTGTGTAACCTTAGATGTGTCTGGAACAATTATGTTCCAATCTGAGCTGGATGTCATTACTGATATCCTGCACTTGTGTTATCTCGAAATATTTTCGGATACATTTTTCTTGATTTTCTCTTCCGTTAGGCACAAGAAAATAATATTGTTCAACATAATTTAATTTATTTCTTCAATAAAACCAGGCTCTGATACCACTTCACGCATCGGATCTCAATAAATATAAGTCATGGAAAACATTTAATTATTTTTTATTTTTTAGATAAAATTACTCAGTATTTGGCGTTGTTAGACCTTTCAGACCATATCACAAGTATAAATACAAGTGTTTTTTGGGGCACGAGAAAGGTTTCCATCCAAGATACTAAGATAATTATATCCAATCATTAAACCTCAAGCTTAGCACAATTGGTTTGGAATTAAGAAATTTAGAGTGGAAATAGCATTGCACATGTAATGTCAAAGGGTATTTTGGTCTTTTACCAAAAATGGGTAGAAAAGTGTAATGTTATATGTTTTGGGGTATAAAAGAGTAGGTGTTATATTAATTAGGGTATTTGGAGTTATTCACCCGTATTAATAATATGGTATTAACATATATGGGGATAAGCATAGTATTAAGAATCAATAATTGGTCAAAGGTTGAAAAATAAGATAAGGACTTTATATCTCTCTCTCACTCTCGGCTCTCTTTGTCCCTCTCTACATTTTTTTCTCTCTCTCTACAAACTCCCTCTCTCTTCTCTCCCTTCCTCTTTGCTGAAAATTATCTGTTGTGTTGGTGCTGGAGTCGGCACGTGATTCACCGGCGAGAAAGGATGTGAAAGCCGCCGCTGCAAGCGGCGACTGTGCGGGTGTATATATATATATGTTTGAATTTGTGTGTGTGCAGGGGAGGGGGGCCGACGCCGGAGCTGCGCCGGCAGGCTGTGTTGGCGCCGGGTCGAACGGCGGCAGTGGTGAGGCCGAGGGGTGGCGGCTGTGGTGGCTGGGAAAGGTATGGAATGAAGTAACATCTATAGCTAAGGTTGGGGCTAGGTGTGTATACGGGGGTGTTTATATATGTATTTGTCCTCTGTGTGTTGCTATGTATATTAACATGTGTATATATATAGGTAGGTTTGTATGTAATATATATATATGGGTGTGTAAGCAGTGGTGCAGGAAGGTGGAGGAAGGGGGCAGGGAGCAGGGGGGGCTGGGAATGGTTTAATTGTGGGGGGGCTAATTTAAGGGAATTAGAAATAGTTTAGGGGCTTATTTGCCAATCCTGAAAGTATTGAAAATTATATTGGACTTCAATAATTATAGATACTACATTTGATACCCTTAAGTTTATGAAATTATATTTTAAGCATCATGAATTATAAATAATGATATCGGACCCCTGAACTTTGATAAAATTACATTATGTATACTATAAATTGATGATATTAAATATTGCCTATTAGAATTGTTTATTATTGGTAAAACGATCCTTAGAATTTTATTGAAATTACAATAATACTCTTAGAGTTATTGAAATTGTATTTTATTACCCATAATGGGTTGGGATTATAAAACGGATCCTAGATATTACAGATATTATTTTCGAGATTTAATATATATATGAATAAATGAATTAAATTCAATCTAATGAATTAGGTTGCAAATTAACCTTAGAGATATTATAATAATTAAAATATGTACAATCTAATAGTTATCTTAAATCTAGGTTTTAAAACCCTAAATTCACATCTTGTTATCCTCATAACTATTGGGAAATTATAAATATGGACCTAAATATAATTATGTACCTTATGTTGTGATCTTCATAATTTAATAAATAACCCAAATGCCTAATTATAAATATAAATTACAATCTCTCTTAATTTAAATGACATTTTGTCCTAAATATAATTATAGACATTATGTTTTATCTTCATAATTTAATAAACAAACCAAATGCCTAATTATAAATATTAAACATTTAAATAATTTCCCTATATTGTTAAAAAATGATTTAATGATCTTAAGTTAATTATGAACTTTACTAGTTAATTTCCCAAAGTCAAGTTCAAACATAAATATCAAATTAAATATCAATTTTAATCCTCTTAAATAATAATTAACTAAACATGTTATGAAATATATATGAAAGATGTTGTGCTAAACCCCTCAGAACCGATACTAGATCCATCGTGTTTACATTATCATCCCGTTCTGGCTGATCAACCATTGTGGTTTGATCCTTTCGTGTCTTCCTCTTGACATAGCTCGTGAGAGAGAGAAAGAGATCTGGTTCGTAGATAAGAGAGATGAAGAGAGGCAGCTACAGGTTGAGTTATAAATAAAGAAGTGAGAGAGGCTAGGGTTTATGCTCCCACCTCACATACAACCTTATTACCAAATACGCATCGTGTTAAAAGGATCATGTACACTATCTACTCTCGTAAAAATAATAGCGCCGGAACTTCTCCTCACGTGTCTCTACAAACAGTACTCGCATCCTAGCATTAACGTAAACCCTATTCATCTTTCATATAGAAGTTACACGAGTTCTTATCATCAGCCTATACCCGTAAAGCCCCCTCTTAAACTTAACGGTACATATCATTCCAACACAGTATCCCATAACAGGTAATGACATTCATATCATCACGTTATAAAATTTTAAAATTTTCCAATCAAACCTGTGGAGGGAGGTTGAACAGAATTGCCTGTCTAATTTACATATTAATCACACTATCCATATTTATTAATATACACATAACAAAAAAAATTTATGAGCAAGGCCCTACGAAAAAGAAGGTAGAGCCAGACTCTGATACCATTACTGTCACGCCCCAATTTCTTATAGAGAATTTATCAGAGTTGTTCCACATGGGCGTGCAGGAAAAAGAAAATAAGGTAGGAGATGAACAGAAGATATTATATATCAATAATCGGTTTCAACCGATTTAACATAATATTCGCAGCGGAAAGAATACATCAGGATCTCACATCTCAAATACATTCATATATACATACAAAAATAATATAACAGGCATCTCTGTTCATTCCTCCTCGCCTCCGAAATTTTCTGTAAAATAAAACACATGAAAGGGGGTAAGTGCCAAAAGGACACTTAGTGGGGTTGATTTGTACATTAAAAGGGGTACACATAACATTTCTTAAATACTATATATATATACACGTTGTAGACTCCCGAAGAGTCCCAATGCAATCCGTTGAATAGGTTTCCGAAGAAGACCTATCGAGGCCCCAAGCCGACCCCCATTTTGGGTTATTACACCCTTCATGTTGGGATTCCGTAGAATACCCCCTTGTTGGGCTCCGACGAGGAGTACCCTACTTGGCATGGCACACGCATGCGCAGTTAAATTATCATACAACAGTTTCCACATAACACATAGTGCACATTGTCATGTTCACGTTGGCTACATAATTCACATAACACATAGGTAAAGAAATCCCTTGACATATGTTGGTTTCTAAAGAAACCCCTTTTTAGCGGGTATTATCCCGTCTTATCATCATTTGAAACCATTTGCATTTGTATCACTTGAAATCAATAGCTTCTCAAAATCATATAATTTACTAGAATCCTGTTCACGTAGTAAAAACATTTCACTTGAAAATGACATCACATAATAACAGGATTTAGATCACTTAGTCACATAGTTTTCCATAAAACCGTACAGTTTAAAACATAGATAAGAGTTTACCCCCACCTTGTTCGGTGGTTACCACGTGATCAGCAAGTCAAGGATCTCGTATTCCAGAGCTTCAATCCAACAGGTAGCCTACATAATTTACGATGTTTTCTTAGCTCATTATAATCTATAATTAAATATTAAAACAACATCGAATCGGATAATATCGATCGAGATGAGACGGATCGAAACGGTAGGCCTAACGATTGAGGTTGAAGAAACAAGAGAGAAAAATCAGTTTATAAGGCTGAGATGAAAGAGAATGGATTTTGGATCACAACAAAACAAGAATGAGCTCAATCGGAGTTGAAACGAGCTCGAACGGAGCGTTTTAAGATTGAAGGGTATTTTGGTAATGTGATCAAAGGGTTGATTTTGACCGGGACCCATGACCCCCGTTCCGCGATATCTCGTTGGCGACGACTCGATGTTAAAGAACGATGAAAAGAAAATGAGATTCGGATCGAAAATACGACGTCACGCGTGTTCCCAGCGACGGGAGAAAAACAACTCCTCGGCGTCTCCCAAGACCTGTCTTGGTATTTCCAAAACACGTCCTGCGAGCAAAACAGAGACTACAATTCTGTCAAGTTCAGTTTAGCGTGCAGGACGCGTCTTAAAATTTACAGGATGCGTCTTGCGGGAGAAAAACAAAGCAACGCTCCCGGCACGATCCTGCTTCAGTACCCACCTTCCCGGAACCACCGGCTGCGGCGGCGCCGTCCTATGCCAACACCACCTTATCCTCCGGCGAGCCTGCACCGCCGGCTACCACCTCCGACCATCCCTCACCGGATTCCGGCATGAATAGTGCCATAAAAATATCCTCAAAAACCCTTCATCGCACACAAAATACATAACCAAACCCCGCCTTTCCAGCTCCGGCCGGCGACTTCCAGTCGCCGGTGACCCTTCCCCCGACCACCTAGGATACTGGCCGGCGACTTCCAGTCACCGGCAACCACCAATACAACCCCCAACAGCATGCATACACAACACACACATTACACACACACAAAACCCCATGTGCAACAGCCCCCTTTTCCATGCCGTTTTCCGGCACCGGCGCCGCCACCCAAGGCGGCACCACCCCTCCAGTGGCTAGCCCACAACCTCGGCAGGCCCTTCCGGTGCCTGCAACCTCGAGAGAAAAAACAAGAGAGAGAAAAACGGGAGAGAGAAAGGTGGCTGAAAATAAGGGTTAAATGTTTTGGAGTTGGTTTTTCGTCGTTTTCCGGCGAACGAGAAATCGGAATTGAATTCTGAAGTTGTCCTAAATTCGTATCGTCGAAGGCTACGTTATATATGAAAATCAGCGAAAACGGACGAGTTTGACTTTTTCCGGCGACGGCAGCGGTGGTTTTTCGTCATTTTCCGGCGAACGGAGAATCGAAATTGAATTCCGGAAGTTGCCTTAGACTTCTATCGTCGAGGGCTACGTTGTGTGCGAAAATCAGTCGAAACCGACAACTTTAAAATTTTCCAGCGAACTCCGGCGACGGCGCAGCGGCGGCGGCGGCGGCCGGAGACAGAATAAAGACGGGAAAGAAAAAGAGAGAGGAAAGAGAGACTTACGTGTGTTCGGCGCTTTTCGGCTCGTTCGAAGAAACGGTGAAAATGAAATCGAACTAGGGCCTATTTATAGAAAATGGAAAAGTTACTGTTTATAGGGGTAGGGTTACTGTTCATAGAGTAGGTTACTGTTCACAATAGTTTCGGTTACTATTCACGATAAGATTTCGGTTATGTTCATCACGATTCCGTTCCTCGTTTTTTTGAAACTCCGTATTTTGCCCTTTTCTTCGCGGTTTGAGCTACAGGTGTTCGATTGACCTCTAGTTCGTTTCTATCTTCTTATTTTTCCGTACGCATCTAATGGTATAAAAATATTCTATGTTTCATATATATAAATTTTATCCATTAAAACCTGGTTGTTACAAAATACGTCATAATCATAAATATATTCAAATTTCTTAA
Organism: Scutellaria barbata; assembly: GCA_028654395.1. NCBI lineage: Eukaryota > Viridiplantae > Streptophyta > Magnoliopsida > Lamiales > Lamiaceae > Scutellaria > Scutellaria barbata. The sequence goes on from JACJVH010000339.1 coordinate 48,814, forward strand.
TATCTAAGTTAAACTGTAAAGTACATAATTAGATTTTCTAAGATTATTTTAAAGCTCTTCAAGAATTATTTGAAGCCAAAAGTTTTATAATTTACTTGTTTAGAATTATTATCAAATCTTCAAGATCTAACCTAAATCATAATTTTATAATTAATTTTCCTGAAAACTAAGATAAGTATTTCAAGATTTAAATAAAGTCTAATTAAGTTTTCTAATATTTTAATAAACGCATTTTCATTATAATTTCATTTAAACCCTATATTTACTTTAAAAATAATTCATTTTACTTTTAAACCACAACCTTGTAAGAAACCGAGCTTTAATTAAATGACAAAGAAAAATTATAGTAATTAAGTTATATTATTTAAACCTCTTTATATGTCGATTAAGATATAAAATCCTAGATCCTTATTGAAATAATTAAGGAAACTTAGTTTCAGGTCGGGTTTGGGTTGAGTGTTATCACCCTAGCATATTACATTAATATTTAATTTTATTTTGTAAACCCTGTTAGATGGTTTGTTAACAGAAAAGTTTTAAACTAAGAATGTATTTTAATTAAGAATAGTTCGATTAATTTCTAAAGCTAGCAATTACACTTTGTAGGAGATACGAAAGAAGGAAAGATTAAGCTTGGATAAGAGTAAACGTTTTACAAGCATCATCTTCGAAAGGTGGGGGTAAATTCTTAATACGGTATTTATATTCTTTCAAAGTATTTAAAATATGAAATCTTTTACTTGATTGACGTGAGGTTGATATATATGTGTTATGTGAATAAAGTGCTATGAGCTAAGATTGTTATTAAATGAGAATGTGATTGACGAATGATTTATAACACGTGATGGATTGTGATTGTTTTCGGAATGTGAACGATTTACTATGAATGCAAAGGTGAAGAATGGTGTGAAGTTAAGATTTGCATATGTGCAAATAAGATGTGTTTTCATGGCAATTGAGAACTGCAACTAAGTGTTATGTTAAATTAATGTGCTTTGATGTGTATGGTTGATATGTGTATGTGTGAAGTAATTATGTGTGCATGTGCATGCATATGCAAGGCGGCTAGGGCTCGCATAAAGACGGCTGATCACCGTATTACGACGGCTAACGACCGTAAAAAGGCGGTTAAGACCCACAAATGTTTTCATGGCGGCTAAGCACCGTAAATTATGTGAAAAGTGTTGTTTGAATGTGAATGATGGATTATATGTTTTCAGGGCGGCTAAGACCCGCATATGTTTGCAAGACAGTTAAAAACCGTAAATGTGATAATGAAAGTGATATGTTTGAATGTGTAGGATGATTGATTTGAGATGGATGCTTACATTATAAAATGATTTAAGTCACGTGATTGAAATGATCTATTTTCTATGATTTTTATTAAAAGACAAATGTTTTACGAAAATCTATTTTTATCCGATAAAATGGTGTTTTGGCATGTGCGTGAAAAATCTTGTAAAATTATTTTATGTCATCCCGAGTTTCCCCACCCTACTGAGTGTACTTTTGTCACTCACCCCCTCTTTTTAAAATGTTTTCAGTTTAGGGATTTTATGGCATGGGGTGCGAACGGTGGATGCTGGTAGCCGATGATCCAAGGTTACAGAAGTTTTTTTTATTTAAAGTGATTAATTTTATGAATTTTAAGAAATCTATATTTCACAATTATTATTGATTTTTTTTATTTATCTTCTTTTTTTATTTAAAGAGTGAATTTTATAAGTAAGTAACGTCTCAGTTAAGATTTATTTACAAAAGAATAGGGGCGTTACAGTTTGGGTCTAATTCATTATTTCATATATATATATATATATATATATATATTAATTCTCAAAAGCAATATCTGTAATATTTAGGGTCCGTTTTATAAGCTCAACCAATTATGGGTAATAAAATACAATTTCAACAACTTTAAGAGTATTTTTGTAATTTCAGCATATTCTAGGGTTCATTTTAGCAATATAAAATAGTTCTAATAAGCAATACAAAATATTATTAATTTGTTTGTAGGTTACAAAATATAATTTTATTAAAATTTAGGGTCCGTTATCATTATTTATAATTTATGATGTTTAAAACCTATTTCCATAAGCTTAAGGATATAAAATGTAATATTTATATCTATTAGGCTTTAAATGTCATTATTCATAAATTATGGGTCTTATAACATATTTCTTAAATTTAGGGTTGTAAAATGTAATATGCATAATTATTGAGTTCAAAATTGAATTGTCAAGAATTCTAAGTTTTGCACAAAGGTCCCTAAACTTAATCAAATTTACAAATGAACACCCTCCCCCAAAACCATCCCCTGTCACTGCCTTGTCACCACCTCAGCCACTACCGGGCGACTCATGTCGCCGGCTACACCACAATCCTGCACACACATACACTTACACCGCACAATTACATATATATATATAAACACACCCGTATACCCACATATATATACCTCTCCGCCGCCGTTTCCAGCGGCGGCCCCCCAGCAGCCACACCGGCGCAACCACGCGGCTCCAACACAAACCCAGCAGAAATTTTGCAGCAAAGAGAGAGGGAGGGGAAGAGATATAGAGTAGCAGATAGAGGGGAAAAGAGAGAGCTAAAGAGTAGAGAAAAGGAGAGAGTGCAAAGAGAAAGAGAAGAGAGCTTGTGCAGAGAGAGAGAGAGAGAATCGGTAGAGAGAGAAAAAAAATGAGAAAGAAAATTTAGAAAAGAAAGAGAAAGAGAAAATAGAGATAGAGAATTTCCTTTTTGACTTTTACATCCAATTATTTCCTCAAATGGGGACTTTTCTTCCCAAATGTTGAAAAGTAAGGCATGAAATAGATAAAAAAATTTGTATGACAATGACCTAACTATAGTTACCCATAACTATGCTTATTAATTTTGTAACATAATGCAAACCTTATTACTTTTATTTAACTTATATTATTAATATTTTGAAAATTTTGGGTGTTACAATATTCTTTCATAACTATGCTTATTAATTTTATAACATAATGCAAACCTTATTACTTTTATTTAACTTATATTATTAATATTTTGAAAATTTTGGGTGTTACAATATTCTTTCATAGATGAATGTTGATCTTCTCTTGCTAGCAAACTGGGGCCAACAACTTCACTTATTGCATTTTCTTGTAGTGCTTTATTCACCCACTCCTTCAAGCTCAATTCCCCGTTGAACATATCATCTATTTGGCTTCTTTTTTGTAAACATCTCCAACAATAATATTCCAAAGCTATATGCATCGCCATTTGTTGATACTTTTCCTTCCAATCCATACTCTAATTGTATGAAATGTTTGTTATTGTCAAACGATAAGTTCACAAAAAAAGAAAAAAAATGACTACACAACAAAGAAACATAAGCTAAGAAATTGAAATTCTAAAGGAAAAATTACAGTTTTCGTTCCATAATTGAGGTCTTGTCCACTCATTTACCATCAATTTTATGTATTCCAATTTTGGTTCTTTAAATATCATTTTTTTTTCAATGTTCATCTAATTTTACTCAAAATTTCAATTTTTGCCTGTGTGGACTTTTAAATTGTTGATGTAAAATTTTCAATCACACGTCCACGTAGGTAAAAATTGACATCAAGATCAAAATCAGATCACAATCGAAAAAAAAAACATGGTTAGAATACAATGGAATACGTAAAATTGATGGTAAAAAAATGTATAAGACATAACTTACGCAACACGAAAATTGAGGTTTTCCCAATTCAAAATTTTGAACACTATACATCACCTGGTGCTACATAACCGATAGTTACCAATGTTTTAGTTAGAACCTCAATCTGCCCATCATCAAAGAGTTTGGTAATACCAAAATCACCAACATAAGCAATCATATCTTGGTCGAGCAAAACATTGCTTGACTTTATATCACAATGAACAATCGAAAATATATGACCATGATGAAGATACTCCAAGGCAGATGCAACATCTATTGCTATCTTCAATCTTTGCACCAAATCCAAACAATAACTATCAGAATATAACCATTTCTCCAAGCTCCCATTTGGCATATATTCAAGAATCAAAGCTTTGAATTATGTGTTAGTACAACAACCAATTATTTGGATTAAGTTCCGATGGCGAATGGAAGTCAATATTTCACTTTCGGTATCAAAACTTTTAGTTGCTGACCGCGCTATCATGACGCGATAAAATTAATTAATTTCCTTCCTAACCTCACTAACTAGTAGCTAGGGTAAGTCGGAGTCGATCCCACGAGGAGTGTAGAATAAACTATATCATCTATGTTCAATTCATTAAAATAATAAACCGGAGGGGTTTAGATTGAAAAAATATCACTAAATAAATTAATAACCTAAAAAGTAAATAAATAACAAGAAATCGGTAGATGAAAATATTTCAGTTAACAGTTCAGTTATCCCCCGTTATCAATCATTGCCTAATCAATGTAACTTCCCTCTCTCAGATTATCATAGAATTATCACCCCTAGTCTAACAACAAACTCTGTTAAACCGAATCGTCTCTTAAGATTAGTTAAATTAGGATAAGATCGCTAATTAACCATATTCAATTGAATAACCTAGAATAAGCTCTCTAGATTTAATTCATCGAATGCATTAATTACTAAGACGAAAGGATGAACTAGACCCCAAATACATAAGCTCGATTCGGTAACCCTAGGATTATGTTACCCTAGAGATGCACAACCTCTAGTTTACCACTAATGAAAATTAGACCACAACAATTAGGATTCATGATCTAAAATTCTAGCAATCAATTATCAACACTTAACCTAGGTGATCAGTCTAAATCAAGCATCAAATAATCAAAAATGATATACACAGATAACATAATCAATTCTAATCAAATATCGAGAGAAAGTTATGGGATTAATTAGAAAATAAAAGATAAACGGGTTCAAACATCTCAACTAACCGAAATTACAGACTAACTGACCATCCTTGAAATCGAATCCCCAATAAAGGTTGAGCAATCCATCATCAAATTAAACTAATTTAGAAATTCAAAAAATGTTTATCTCTAATCTAATCCTAATAGAAACTTGAACTCTTCTCTGGCGCTAATCACTCTCTCTCCTTCCTCCTGGACGTGAATGATTCTCTTCCATATATAAACTTCTCCCTTTTCTTACAAATCAAGTCAAAGATTGCGGCTAATGACTTTAGATTTGAAACCCTTTTGGGCATTGACCCATTTCTGTCTCTTCTTCAAATTGGGCTTCATTTATTCTTCTTCTTTTCTCTTTAATTCTTTTAGGCCTTGGAAATTAAATCGGCCCAAATGACTTTTCTTCTTTCCACGATCATCTTCCTCGACTCCAAAGTACTTCAAAATGTCCTAAAATGATTAAGAAAATAATTCATGAAGTATTTGGAGACATAAAACACATATAGGTGTAGAAACGGTGCATTTAATCATCTAAAATATTATAAAATCATGAATATACACTCGATAAAATGCACCAATTTTCTACTTGTCAGTAGCTCCTTCTAAATGTAAGTTAAAGACTTTCACTGCGATATTGATTCCATCAAAAAGTGTTGCTTTGAATACCAAACCAAAGATTCCACTTCCAAGTAGGTTTGTTTCACTTAAAGAACTTGTTCCTCGCTTCTATGTATGAAATTCTCCTACAAGCACTACCTAATGAAGCAATATTGTTGGAAATTAGTTTTGAAAAATTGGTGTTGACCAATCTTTGACCAATTTTTTCATGGTGTTTCGTTTGTTGGAAACGAAAATAAGTTGCAAATTTGAAATCTTCATTTTGAATAGATAAATTTAAAGTATTTATTTTCTCAAATCCAATTTCGGATGAATGAGAAATTAATGCTTGAAGTTGGCAACTTAAATTGGAAACGTGTGAAAGTTTGAAGAGGTGTGAAGTTGTGAAAATGTGTGAGTTTGAATTAAATTAATGCAATCTAATTTAAAGGGATGCAACTAATCCGAAACATCATTATGAAAAGACATTATTTCATATTAAAAGGTGCTATTTTGGAAAGACACCACACCTCTTTTACTTCTATAAATAGACCCTACATTCAATCATTTCATTCACCCCACTACAACTTGCATTATTAGCATTTTAGCAATTGTAGTCTCTCATCATCTTATCTAAAAAAGTTCCAAATATCGTTTTAGTTCGCCGGAAAACTTTTGGAGTCGTCGTGTTGTGATCCATTAGTTAGTAAGTCGTTGTACCTTGGGGACGTTTGCCGTAGACCGTAAAGCACTGAATACGGGACAATTTCATCTTACGGAGAAAGAGTCCAACTCTTGCCTTGATTTTTCCATTTGTTATTTTAGTCATCTTCAAGTACACCATATAATTTCCATCAATCATCAGGTGAAAGTGGCACTTTAATTTGTTTCCGTTTTCTTATGAGCACAAGCGTGACAATCACCAGAATGACAACTAAAATCAAAGGTGGCACAATGTATTTCATTATCAAAGTCATGACACTCTTTGATCTGGATCTTCCATGATTTTTTGAGCAAGGTTGCACTTGAAATCTTTATGCACCACAAAGATCGAAGTTGTGGCTAAAAGATAGAGCAGTGAAGTTAGCAAAACAACCCCCATTCGGAATCTCTACTTCCAATTTGTTGTAAGACATGTTAAAATTAACATTTTATATGTTAGGGCTTCCAAAAGTAACATTGGTGATGCTACTTTAAGTTAGGGTTCTTTTGAAAATATGTCGGTGCTGGCAAATAAGATAAATGCTAGAAATAGTTTTTTTACTTAAAAGAAAGGTATAATATGGAGTGCCAAAGACTATACAACTGTTAGTAATATGTAATTGAGGAAATGGCTAGAAATAGAAAAAACCGAAAATCAGAAACAATAAAAATGAAAAAACCGAGGCCTGTGTTTCATAGTTTCCTTAAAACGATTCGTTCCCTCCACAGTGCTAGGTATACAAGGACATTCGTTTCCCAGGATACAACAATTGCTAGATGGCGAGTCGAGCACATAACTCCCACCGACGGTGAATTGGAAGCACGCCCGATCAGTATCAATAGATTGAAAAAAGAACGAAGTAAAATTTATGAAGGAGAGATGAGTTATGTGCATTTCGAAGTGGGGGGCTAGCTCATTATAGTCACTCCAGGACTGTTACAGAAGAGACGGAAAGTTGAAACCACGAGAGAGAGAGCCTTCTTGCCAACCATTCTTATCTCCAACAAAGGGGAAAAATAATATATACCAATGAAATTAGTTTCATTTTCCCGATGTGGGACAAGACACATCCAAACTCCCAAGCATTCCAAAAAAGGATCCAAAGTCACCACTTCAACCCATAATTTCTCATTCACCCATTAAAGTAATTTGGGCAAGCTATATACCGTCTCGAACCTCTCTCGGAGGAGAACACGTCCATAGGATTCCACGGCTTAGCCATAGGAAAGAACAGGTTATGCATACGAAAGTACTCTTTAGGGAAAGGGCTTAGCCTAGCACTCCAACAGTATGGGCTTCTTTTTTTTCTCCTTCAAGCACTTGAGTGTCTCTTCAAAGCTCCAAGTGTGAAGTCGTTTGTAAAAAAAAACCTGTCCGAACTATGTTGTCCTTGGGTTATCCGCCGGCACGCCTGCCGCCGTAGGAGGGAGAAGAACGGATAGGCAAAGCCTGATGAAATTCCCTCCCCTGTGACATGCTGGTGCGATGGATGTATGGCCTGGAGAATTAGGGTTCCCGCCTCAGAAGGCGTTAAACCCGTCGTAACATTGACGACTTCAACGTTGGCCGACTCCGAGTGATGCGTAGAAGATTTCGATGGCAGGTCATGGATAGACTGCAAACTTGGTTAGACTTGCGTAGAATTACCAGAACTAGTCGATAGAGGGGAATCCTCGGCTAGTTTACGTAGAAAAAAAGAATCCCAAGGATGCCGGAAATTGTTAGGCTGCCCCATGGTGGCGGGTTGTTCGCCAGCGCCGAAAACATTACCATTAAAATGGGACACCCGTAAGGCGTTTGATACTCTCTGTTGGGATTTTATTCTGGCGCTCTTGCATCGTTTTGGATTTTCACAGGTTTTCCGCCCGTATTTCTATTATTATTAATGGATCCCCCACTGGATTTTTCTCCTGCTCGCGGGTGTTCGAAAAGGAGCTTTTAAGCCGTTCTTTTTTTGTGTTGCGGAAGAGGTTCTTGGCAGATATATGGATTACTCTATTACTCAGGGTTCTCTTCGCGCGGTGGTCTCTCCTTTCCGTCTCACTTATTGTACGCTGATGATATTTTGCTCTTTTGTGCAGCTTCTCCTTCCAACTCCAGGCAAATCCTTAAGATTCTGACGGACTATGCTGTGATTTCAGGCCAATACTCTAATCCTGCAAACAAAGTCCAAGGTATTCTTTGGCTCTCGTGTTCCTTCGAGCACTTGTCGCACTGTGCAGCGGATTCCGGGTATTCATCAAGGATCACTTCCGTTTATTTTAAAGGGGGTTCCCCATATTTCGCGGCATTCCGAGACGGGCTGTTTTTCACAGTCTTGCGGATCGCATTCTTGCGAAGTTTAAACATTGGAAGGGTCTTCTCTCTCTATTGCAGGACGGATTTGCCTGGTGGAATCTGTTATTATGAGCTCATTCGTCCACGAGATCCACATGCAAAATTGCCCCAAAAATAGAAAAAATTGCAGATTTTTCCAACAACAGCAAAGTTTAATTGCCAAAATAGAATAGAATATAATATGGAGTGCCAAAGACTACACATTCTTTCTTTTTTCTTTAGAATTCACACATTCATTCTCAATGACTTATTTTCTTCAATAATCCAAATGTGTCCTCTCGTAGACCTACATTGACTACCAATTAATTAATTATTCTTCAATAGTTGAGCTGCAGTTTATGCATATTATGGAAATAACGATTTTTCCCTTAATCTGTTTTCTAATCGCAATGTATGCATACTGTGGAAAACCATCTATTACTAGGCATTTGTTGACAGTTTAAAATGCTTTTATCCTTTATAAACCACACAGCATAAAAAAGACATCTAAATTTCTCATTCATATATATATATATATATATATATATATATATATATGGGGGAATTGCAAATTTAGAACACTATATGTATGTATAAATGAAGGACACTAATTTTTCGAGCTGTGACACTAATTTTTGCAATCCATATAAAAACAATGGATTGTGCAATTTTTAAATATTAGTGATTCACTATAATTTTGTCATGATTTATACCTTTATATTAGCCCATCTTACACGGCATTCTTGATTTAATTTTGGAATCATTTAGGGCAGTGACCCGATGGGGTTTGGTACTGCAAGAGATGCCAATCCAAGAACATATGGATGCATTAGTGGACCAATTGACCAAATTGCCATTGGGATCTGAAGTGATGGTGTTTTTTGAATGCGAGTAATGCTTGTTCATCAGTGGAAAAGTTTGAAATTAATGTTGTGGATGAGCTGCAGGTTAATATAAAAAAGGTGTCTCCATTCAAATGGTAACTTTGGTGCGAGGGTGCTGTATATTATATCGATCATAATTAATGTAGTGTGTGTATATAGAGTATATAATCTTGTGAATTTCTTCTGTGCCCCCATAGTTTCTTGAAATATTTTTATATTTGTAATGACTCTAGATTTTTTTTTTTTTGTGTGGTATAAAATTAGAATGAATATAAAATAAATTAAAATAAAATAATTTTTTATTTTTCAAATTAAATTTTAGAAATAAAACATTATTTTCAAGAGTTTCAAATACTTCTATATGTAATTTCCACCATGACAACCGCAGTCCGTAACTATTTATTTTTCAAAATATTTAATATGAGATTTCATAAATGACAATTTTATTATTTGGATTTTTAATAAATAACTTTTAGGTTTCTCAAACAATTTACTGTTTTTAAGAAATTATTTTAATTAGAATAATTTTCACATTTTTTTATTATTTATCATATTTTTCAAATTAATTTTTACATTTATTTTATGTCTAATAATATTTTTATTTTTGAAAGGTAATTTAGAATTATTTAAAACAATTATCAGAATAAATTTAATTGTTTCTAAAATATTTTTAGCATTTTAAAATTAATTTTTATATTTTAAAATAATTCGAGGGTTTTAAAAATATTGTTTTCTTTTTTAAATTACTTTTTTTATTTGATAAGAAGCGACCCATCTAATGATGATATATGACAGGGTTCTTCTTAAGATCCGCACCTCTCTCTAAATCAAGTGATTTAAATACTAGGAAACTCATTTTTTACTGTAATTGTTACATATTTCACTGCAAGAATTGAGTATAAATTAACCTTATGGAATATATACATTTTTGATGCTAATCAAAGTAAAAACTATCAATTGTTGGACGAAACAACTTGCCATAATAACAAACTAGCATCCGAAGACTATACTATTTCTATCATTCAAACTCATTCAAAAAAATCCAAAATCATGAATGTGGTGATTTTGCATTATTTATTGTAAGTGGAAAGACTAGATCGAAGTCAATGTATTTTTATTTTTCCATTCATTAAATAAATTTATGAAGAGTTTAAAATTTTATTCCATACTTCAATTTATATCAATATGTACACGTCAATGAGGATACGATCATAAAAGAACATAAAAAAAAAAGAGTATTTGCGATTAGATTAAAGAGGATACGAGCTAAAATCAATGATGAGCTCGCATTGCTAATAAAAACTCAGATTCCCTCAAATTTGAACAAAGTTTTTAAATAATTATTTATTCTTGATTAAAAAGTGTAGTTCGCATCTTTTAAATTCTTAATGGTCTAACAAATAACTCAAATTAATTATATACTACATTTCCAATTCATTGTCTTTTACTTCGTTTGAGTAGGAAGACTACATTTCCAAGTCATTTTGTCTTTTACTGTTGATTTTCTAATTGATTGCTATACATTGATTTTTGAAGCTGGGAGCACCATAAACTTCTCTATCATCGTCAGCTGGAAAGTTAGTTATTGTATATGAAGAGATTTGAAATTTAATAATTTAAAATCTATAGATATCAAATACGTTCAAATTATTCAATAAATAGTTCATAATCAAAATAATGAAATTCAAATCAATTAGAAAATGAGTTAATCCAAACAACCACATATGAATTTGTTATATACCATGGATTCGGACAATAACTTTAGGACTGGTAATTTAATGTAAATTAGTATTAATTTAATTCTGATTTAAATTATTTATTTTTATAATAATTTTTTTTAATAATTAATATTAATTTTTATTTTTATTTTAATTTTTTTAATAAATTATGATAAAAAATTATTTTAGTTCAGCTTAATACAATTAATATTGTATTTTTTTTATTTATATTATTATTTTATGATAATTATTTCCCAAATTTTATTTGAATATTTACAAATTTATTAAATGTATTTTCAACTTGAATTAAATGTGATTTCAAAATTATAAATTTTGCATTCAGCATACACACTTCTTTAAGATTTCTTTTTTTAATTTTTAATATTTTATATTATACACATAATTATTTTTTCACGCTACCCTTTCACATACAGATTTTCTTATTAATTCTCATTTGAGACACCTACCCTCACCAACATTTTCATATATATACTCTTATCAATTCTTATCTCAAATATAGACCCCTCATCAACATATTCATATACAGACTCTTATCAATTCTCATTTCAAATATAGACCCCTCATCAACATAGACTTTTTCAACAATTAGCATCCCACACATCAAACATACACCTTCTTCCCAATTTTCATCCATACACCATGAAAAATATTGAATTAATCAATTAAATGAAACAATGAAAAATATTCAATTAATCAATTCTAAAAAAAATCCTAAATCCTAATCAATATTCGAGAAATTATCAAAATTAATCATAAAAATTAAAATATGAATTAAGGAGCAAAGAGAATAAATTCTCATTAGTAGATGAAAAATATTGAATTAATCAATAAATGAAACAATGAAAAATATTCAATTAATCAATTCTCAAAAGATCTTTAATGTTGTTTCACATAAATTAAGAAAGAAATTTAACAAGTTCAATTACATATGTAAAATGAGTGTAACACTCAACATTTAATTAACATAATAAATGTATTGAGATGCACAACCTTCAAATTGGGACTTTTTGGTGATCTAAAAATGATGTGGCAACATGTGTCAACCAATCAGAATTTGACACATGTCGTCAAATTACTTCTGAATCTCTGAAAATCCCAATTTGATAAAATTAGACTGAAAGTGAACAAATTAGGGTTAAAATTAATGTTGTGGATGAGCTGAGGGTAAAGCTTCAGATTAATATGAAAAGTGCAATGGCAAAAGAAAAGAAAGATGTCTCCATTCAAATGGTAACTTTAGTTTTTAGCGAGGATGCTCAATAGCATATAGAGTTTATAAAGTAGCGAATTTACTTCTGTGCCCCCTTAGTTTCTTGACTAGTACTTTTATATTTGTAAAAATTAGAAAGTAAAATGTTTTATCTGAGGTGTTGTATAATTAGTACCAACAGAAAAAATCTTTCAAAACTTGAAATATTGAACCATTATTTGATGGAATTCCAACAAAAATCAGTTAAAAATACTTGCCAAATCGGTCACAAATTTTTGAAAACCTTTATTTTGGAGAAATTTTCTGGTTCCAAAAATGTAATTTTTGGAGGGAAACTAGTATTTTATTTTTCTCATGCATTGCATTGATTATGATACATTTTATTATATAATTAAACACTCTATATTCGATAAATTAAAAAAAATCTACATAAATAAAAATAAAAGGCAACATCTAATATAATAACTAAAAGTTAGTTAATAATTAAAAAGGAAGGAAAGAAAGAAAGAAATCCATTCTTGTGCTATAGTATATACAGAGCTTGTTTGTTTGAGTAGGAAGACTACACCTCCAAGTCAATGCCAGCTGGTAATCCACACAAAAATTTGAAGATATGAGCACCAAAAACTTGAGTTTTGGTTCTTGAAATTTAAGAATTTAAATTTAATAGATTTCATGCACATTCAAATTATTCAATAAAAATAGTTTAGAATGACACTGATGAATATCAAATCAGTTAGAAATTGAATTAATCAAACCAGCCAATTAATAGATTTGTTATATATCATCAATTCTGATCCATTTTTGAATTCATTTGTCCAAATCGATCTCATTTTTGATAATTCATCTGTCAAACATTCACTAGTATTCATACATACACAACTGATGGGAGCAACGACATAGATTACTGTAATATGTAATTTGTATGTTGACTTATATCATGTCAAAACTACTTTGAAAGTCCATGCATTATTGAAATTATTGTCCCTACGCCTCTAAAAAAATTATAACTACTCTACAAAGCAAAAGAGAAATGAAATTTCTTTAATTATAGTATTGCTAGTCATGTACTAGCAATGATGAAAAAATCACAAAATTTCACCAAACTATGATCGAAATTTCAAAGTGCTAATATCGAAACAGGGTGTAATAAAATTTTATCAGAAATTCAGTAAAGTAGTGGTGAATATTGGCAGGGACAAAGCTAGACTAGAAATATTGATTTTGGGGGTCAGATTACTATACAACTCTGTTACCATACCCATCGTTGATACATTAATATGTGCCCACGACTTATGTGTTCAAAAATCTTGAATATCTATTAATTTCACTTTCCATATAATGAGGGAATGTGACCACTACACATCATTAATGAACATATTAAAAGTTTCTCATGATGGACATTTTATCATTTTCGAATTACTATAAAACTAGTATTTTTAACACTATAAATCAAAAACTGTCCACACAATATATATAGATAATGAAATTTTCTTAAAATTTTTTCCCATAATCGGCAAAGAGGCTCCACCACTGAATATTGGTATCATCAATATAGATATCAGAAATTTTTGTCCCGGCATCTCCGTAAACCTATAGCTACTCAACAAAGCAATATAGAATATAGATATCGGAAATTTTTATCAATAGAGAAGTTGCACCAATATTTTCGTAAATTAAAGTATCAATGTTTCTACCGATACAAATATTTTTATCCTCACGTACCAGACAAGAAATTTTTCTTTGCTTTGCATCGGAAATTCTCATTTCCCCCCTCCCTCTTTTTTTTTTTTTGAAAAACCCCAAAATGATGTTAAAATTAACATTTTATATGTTAGGGCTTCCAAAAGTAACACTGGTGATGCTGCTTTAAGTTAGGGTTCTTCTGAAAAATATGTCGATGCTAGCAAAGAAGATAAATGATAGAAATAAATTTTTTATTTAAAAGAAAGGTATAATATGGAGTGCCAAAGACTATACAACAAAGTTTAATTGCCAAAATAGAATAGAATATAATATGGAGTGTCAAAGACTATACAACAAAGTTTAATTGCCAAAATAGAATAGGATATAATATGGAGTGCCAAAGACTACACATTCATTTATTTTCTTTTGAAATCACACATTCATTATCAATGACTTATTTTCTTCAATAATCCAAATGTGTCCTCTCGTAGACCTACATTGACTACCAATTAATTAAATAGTCTTCAATAATCAAGCTACAATTTATGCATACTGTGGAAATAACGATTTTTCCCTTAATCTGTTTTCTAATCGCAATTTACGCATACTGTGGAAAACCACCTGTAACTAGGCATTTGTTGACGGTTTAAAAATGTTTTTATCCTTTATAAACCACACAACATAAAAAACATATCTAAATTTCTCATTCATATATTATGGGGAAATTGTAAATTTAGAACACTATATGTATGTATAAATGAAGGACACTAATTTTTCGAGCACCTATATTGTAACACTAATTTTTTCAATCCATACAAAAACAATGGATTGTGCAATTTTTAAATATTAGTGATTCAACATAATTTTGTCATGATTTATACCTTTATATTAGCCTATCTTACACGGCATTCTTGATTTAATTTTTGAATCATTTAGGGCAGTGACCAGATGGGGTTTGGTACCGCAAGAGATGCCAATCCAAGAACATATGGATGCATTAATGGACCAATTGACCAAATTGCCATTGGGATCTGAAGTGATGGTCTTTTTTTGAATGCGAGTAATGCTTGTTCATCAAATAAAATTTTAGAAATTAAACATTATTTTCAAGATTTTCAAATATTTCTATATGTATTTTCCATCATGACAACAGTAGTCCGTAACTATTTATTTTTCAAAATATTTAATATGAGATTTCATAAATTACAATATTATTATTTAGATTTTCTATAAATAACTTTTAGGTTTCTCAAATAATTTACTGTTTTTTAAGAAATTATTTTAATTAGAATAATTTTCACATTTTTTTATTATTTATCATATTTTTCAAATTAATTTTTACATTTAATTTTATGTCTAATATTATTTTTATTTTTGAAAGGTAATTTAGAATTATTTAAAACAATTATCAGAATAAAATTTATTTTTTCTAAAATATTTTTAGCATTTTAAAATTAATTTTTATATTTTAAAATAACTCGAGGGTTTTAAAAATATTGTTTTCTTTTTTAAATTACATTTTTTAATTTGATAAGAAACGACCCATCTGATGCTGGTATAAGTCAGGGTTCTTCTTAAGATCTGCACCTCTCTCTAAATCAAGTGATTTAAATACTAGGAAACCCATTTTTTACCATAATTGTTACATATTTCACTGCAAGAATTGAGTATCAATTAACCTGATGAAATATATACATTGTCGATGCTAATGAAAGTAAAAACTATCAATTGTTGGACGAAACAACTTGCCACAATGACAAACTACAATCCGAAGATTATACTATTTCTGTCATTCAAACTCATTCAAAAAAATCATGATGTGGTGATTTTGCATTATTTGTTGTGAGTGGAAAGATTAGATCGAAGTCAATGTACTTTTATTTTTCCATTCATTAAACAAATTTATTGATTTAACAATTTGTCACGAGCTTGATTTATTTATTTTTTAGTATTTTGTTGTAGTTGGAAAAGTTAGTTGTACGGACCTGAAAAATCTTATGAGATACTATATTTTAATATTTTTGAAATAAAATAATCCAACTGCACAATTATAGTTTTCATATTTTTTCCTATTTTTAATCCGATTTTTCTCGAGATGACAATTTATGTCTACATGGACGTCGGAATATTGAAATTCCACATCAGCAATTCTAGCATCCACGTAGATAAATATCGAAAATCAGATTAAAATTAGAAAAAGTGACTACTAAAGAACCAAATCTAATATAAAAATGATTATTTGAGATAAGACTTTCTACGAAAATAAATTAATGTTGTCAAGAAATTTCCTTTTTTTTTTTTTTGCAATAACATATTATTTTTAGTTATTTTGTAATGTATTTTTGGACTTTTTGTCAAGAAAAATTTAAAAATACAATTTTTTTTAAATGAGTTTGGGGGAGTAGAAGGGAGGGGAACAATAAGAACAAGAAAACTTGTGTGACCCGGGTTCGAATCTGGGTCATCACAATCTGCACATTTATAAAGGTGGGATACCACTTGAGCTACAAGGCTCGTGGTAAATTTAAAAATACATGATTTCTAACGTAACAATTTTGTTGTGGCTAATATACACAAGAAAGCATGACAACAACAAAAATAGACATGATTTCTAATGCATTAGCCAACTTGCCTTTTGAATATTACTCTCTCGGTTCTGGAAAATAAAAAAAATGATAGAAATAATTCAAATTTAAAAGATTTAGTTTTTATCAATTGTCCTATCAGACATCATATGACTTTAAATACAATGGAAAAGTAATATATGGAGTGCCAAAAACTAAATAACAAAGTTTCTACTAATATTACTAAAATAGAAAAGAAAAGGTAAACTAGGAAACACCCATATATTCACTCTCAATGACCTACACAACAAAGTTTCTACTAATATTGCCAAAATGGAAAAGAAAAGGTAAACTAGGGAACAGATAGAGGGTCATCATAGACCCATATATTCATTCTCAATGTATTTGATGTCGTGTTGGGAAATTTAAACTCATTCAAAAAAAATCAAAATTTGCATTATTTGATGTGAGTAGAAAGACTAGATCGAAGTCAATGTATTTTTTCATTCATTAAATAATTTCATTAATAGTTTATCAAATTATTTTATGTATATATAAGAATTTATATGAAATTCTATTCTGAAATCAGGTATGCAACTTATATTAAATTACATGTTGAATGGCTATGTTTTTCTGTATTTCTATGGTTGCACGTTTAAATGAGATGTAATACAATTTATAGTGATTCATCACCGTCGTTGTTACATGTAAGAAAACCCACATCAAAGTTTACTTCCACATCAAAAATCAAAGGATTGTGCTATTTTATTGATTCAACAATTTGTCACGAGTTAGTTTTATTTTTACAAAATTATATTCATTTTATTGTAAGGGCATTTTGTTGGTTTTTATTTTTAAAAAATTATATTCATTTTATTCTAACGACATTTTGGTCTTCATTTTCTTAAACCCACAACAAACATTTGATCCAAACAAAATTTTAATACATAAACCTAACTCAATAGATACCACATCATTTAAACCAAATATAAAATTAAATCAAGCTTATCATTAAGTATTCAAACCAAATATATCAAAAAATTAACTCAAATGGGGCAAACCCACCACAACCCAACTAACCTAACTAACTCAACACACGAACCAAACATGCCCTTTAGGGTCCACTTTTTTTCATTCATAACATGCAAAGTCATGATTTATGTTGAAACATGAAAGCAATTTGATAGGACAAATTATAATAGATTTTGATGAGACAAAACATGTAATAGACTAGAGCATTAGCTATCTGGATAAGTTTCCTTATGTAAAATAGCTAAGGCAAGGATGCTGGAAAGAAGAAGAAGAATCTGTAAAGGAACCTACGCCAAGACCCTGCTACCTGCATGCTGCGACAAGAGACAGTATCCAAGTATCAAAGGATGTTGTGAGGAACCTGAAGATGCTCAAGACAAGAAAGCTGACTTACTCAAAGAAGAAACTACCAGATACATCAAGGTCGGTGCATCCTGACTAGCCGGTAGAGTCACTCCAGTCTTACCAAATCAGTGATTGCCATGTGTGAAAAAACAGCAAGGATAGAGTACAGCAGACTGTAGAATTAAGTCGCACCGTAAAAGGACAAGGCAATGGCAGAACAGAACGAAGGCATTACAGAGCAGGTGTTAGAAGATTAGCAGAACCAATCAAAGCGAGACATCTCAACAAGTGAAAAACTGTCTTCTCAACGGGCAGAATTCCCACTAATGGCTATAAATAGAAGATTGAGTGCACCAAAGAAGACACGAGTGAACAATCTGATTTGAAAGATCCTACATGAAGCAGCTCATCTACAAAGTTCAAACCTTCATATCTAAGTCACTCAGTCTAAGCAGCAGCAAGCCAGCTACCGTGTGGAATTAAAAAGTCTAAGAAGCTTGTTGCACTCAACCGTTGAAGATTTCTATATCTTATCCAAACAGACGGATTAGGAGTCACTTAGGCAGGAGCTTATTCTGCTAAGTTGTTATTCTCTCTGAAGAAGAGAAAGGATCCTGTGTGGGTCAAGGAACCTGTGTGGAGATCCTGTGTGGGTCGCTTAGTTTGGTCACTGTGCAGCTACATGTGTGGATAGAGCTGACAGTTTTGTGTAAAATAGAGTTTGTATTAGCCGAGTCTATTGTAAATCAAACTTGTTTTAACAAAGTTCCTCATTGAGAAGGAGTAGAGAGGACGTAGAGGGATTACTCCACCCTCGAACCTCTATAAGTTTGCTTGCATTCTTATTGCTTTATATATCTGTCTGGTTTCTTGAGCATACTGCACCAAAGCCTATCTTCGAAAATCACATTATTTCCGCTGTGCATTCTTATCTCTGACTGAGTCCTGAGGTCACTGCCTGAGCAGCAACCTATCACGCAGTAAGCTATCTAGCTACCTGTTCATCAAGGACTTAATATTTTTTTGAGAAAAGTTAAAATTTGATAAGGTTAATTCACCCCCCTCTTAACCTTATACCACTTGGGACCAACAAGTGGTATCAGAGCAGTTGGATTAGAAGCCCAATTTGTCTGGTCAATCCCCGATTCCTGATTTTCAAAAATCTGCATACATTCTCTTTAATATATCATGGACACACAGAAGCTTCCTATGTTCTCTATTGAAAAATATGACGACTGGAAAATTAGAATGCAGGCACATCTCTCAGCCATGCACGACGAAATGTGGATGGTCATTACTGATGGACCCCCGAGGATCACCAAGGCCAACCCTATATTTGCGAGAGCTGTAGATGCTGGTGATGCAGGAGTCATTCCCCATCAAGCTGTTATTGATAAACCTAGAGAAGAATGGTCGGCTGATGACAGAAGGCGAGCCAATCTGGATAACGTAGCCAAGAACGCCCTATTTATCACCCTGGATAAAGGAACCTTCAGTAAGGTCAAGATATGCAAAACAGCAATGGATATATGGAACAAGCTCGAACAAATCTGCGAAGGAACAGAGCTTACAAAGAAAAATAAGGTGTCTACAGCAACTCAAAAATTCAAGTTGTTCGAGATGCTTCCTAAAGAAACCTTGGAGCAAATGGATCTGAGATTCACGAATATTGTTAATGAGCTGGAGTCCCTGGACAAATTCTATACCCAACAGGAGAAAAATATGAAGGTGCAGAGAGCACTACCCGCTGAATGGGACAGCAAAACGACAGCCATGAGAGTCTCCATGGACCTAAAATCAATGAGCACTTTTGATCTCTTCTAAGACTTAAAAACCTTCAAGTATGATATCAACAGAAGGAAGAAAGAGGCAGAAGAATCAAGCACAAAAATGACTGCCCTAACAGCCAGAAGCACAAGAGAAATTGGAACTACCTGCAGTAGGCAAACAGAGCTACCTGCAGAAGGCACTGATGAAGAGATGGCCCTTCTCCTAAGGAAGTTCAAGAAATTCATCAGATACAACAGGAGAGGTGACTTTAAGAAAAATCAGGCACCACCTCAACAACCCAGCTTCCAGCAATCAAATCAGGATACTTCCGATCTATGCTATAACTGCAGAAGACCAGGACACTATTCCAGAGAATGTCCTATCCTAAGGTCAATCGATATCCCCAAGAAGAGTCCTCCCAAAAAGAAAAAAACGAAGAGAGGAAAGGAGAAAAATCAAAGCCTTTCTCAGCGAGATGGAGAAAGGGAATGAACCTTCTAAGGAAACCCAACAGGATGCAGACTCCTCTGACGATGACAGCGATTCCTCTTCATCAGAAGACGAGACACTCATCTACCTGACAGCACAGGAAGCAGAGGACAGTGATGATGATGAGGTAATATACCCAATCCAACCCTACAGGAAGAGGAAAAGCTAAACAAAAGCCTTTCTCTAAAACAAATCATGAGCGATTTCAAACAGATTAACTCAATTCATGAGGAGCTGAAACTTAAAAATGAGATGCTCAGGAGAGAAAATACACAGTTAGTTGAAAAGCTATCTGCATATGAGCTCAGTAGCTCAAAGTGCAGTGACCTCCAGGAACAGGCATCTAAGCTCAATCTGAGAATCGCCAAACTTGAGAGTGAGAAAAATGACCTTCAGGCAATTATAGGAACCTTTAGCAAATCCGCTAAAGAGGCCAAGGAATGTCTTATGTCGGCCAAAAGTCCCTTTGATAGGACAGGTCTAGGATACTGCGCTGGAACCTTTCAATAGCCAGCAGGCACATCTAAAACTATTACCTTCATTCAAGCAGAAACCTCAATGGAAAAAGAGTTATCTAATAACTGAACGAAAAGCTTGGAAAAAGTGATAGACAAGGGTAAGAGACCCATGTATACATCCACAGGGAGTAAGCCTGTTTTCAAAAGCTGGCTACAGCGGAATCAATCTGCTGGTAGAAACAAAAGAAAACAGCAACCTGTAAGGATGCTGCACAGAAACCTCTACTCCACACATACTAGGACCATAATGTCTAAACCAAAAAGAGCTCATGCTCAAGGAAAGTATGGTGGAGGACCACACTTCAAAAGTGATGGTTACACACGGATTACACACACAAAACAGTATCCTAAGGATACCGCTTATAGACGGAACCACCGAGTCTACAATAAAGCAATTGTTGTAAGATAAGTTTGGATTCCAAAAGGTACTAACAAAGAAGGATACATGTATGGGTACCTAAGAACCAGTAATTTTTTTTTCAGGTACTTTCAACAGGAAACAGCAAGAAAGTTTGGTACATTGACAGTAGCTGTTCAAAACACATGACTGGAGACAAAAAAATTCTCAGAAATCTACAACCATGCAAAAGACCCAAAGTAATCTTCGGAGATAATTCTAAGGGTAGCAATAGAGGAGTTGGAGACCTCATCAAAGGAAACACACACATAAAGGAAGTATCATATGTGAAAGGCTTAAAGTACAACTTGCTCAGTATAAGCCAATTTTGTGACAAAGGTTACTTAGTGGAATTCAATCACAACAAGTGCCAGATAAGAAATAGTGAGACCAAGGAGGTAAAGCTATCAGGTACCAGAAAAGGAAACATTTACATAGCCGATTGGAGCTCAGTAACCACAGCCACATGCTTCATTGCAAAAGGATCATCAGAAACTAGCTGGCTATGGCACAAAAGGATGAGTCACCTAAACTTCAAATCAATCAACAAACTAGCCAGAAAAGAGCTGGTCAGAGGGCTACCTGATCTGGTGTACAGGAAAGAGAGCTTATGTGAAGCATGCCAAAAGGGAAAACAGACCAAAAGCTCCTTCAAAAATAAAGTTCAAAGGTCAACTGAAAGAATGTTAGATCTACTCCACATGGATTTATTTGGACCAATGGAACCAGTAAGCATGAGTGGAAGAAAATATACCCTAGTAGTGTTGGATGACTACTCAAGATTTGCCTAGACCTTGTTCTTAACAAAGAAATCTGACACCCAGCGGAGGTTACCAGAGTTACTAAAGAAGCTACAGACCGAAAGGAGCCTGAACATCATAAAGATCCGAACAGACAGAGGCACCGAGTTTACTAACAAATTCATCGAAGAATACTGCTCAAATAATGGAATCAAACATGAGTATTCAGCAGCTAGGACGCCACAACAAAATGGTGTTGCAGAGAGGAAAAACAGGACCCAGTTACCTAAGAGATTTTGGGCAGAAGCAATCAACACAGCATGCTACACCCAGAACAGATGCATTATCAATAAGGATCTAAATAAAACTCCTTATGAACTATGGTTTGGTTACACTCTTATTTGAACATTTCTATATTTTTTGTTGTAGGTGCTATGTGATGTTGCTCCGATTTACCGTTCTCCTTTTTGGACTGAAACTCGAACCTTGAATCCAAAACCTGTAAAATAGATATCGGGAGGGTTCCCATCGCTCCCGGCAATGGGACTCCGACGCTCAAGTCAGTCAGATTGCTCAAATAGATCTCTCAAATTACACAAGTGTGTGTATAATTAATTGTGTATGTATTTTATACATTGTCCGTTTAAAAGCAAACATAAAGAAGGTATTTATAGACTCCCTGAGTAATTGTAGTAGGAATAGGAGTCTCAGTTATAGTTGAAGTAGGAGTCCTAATTTCAGTTGAAGTAGGAGTCCATTTATTTTGATCACATCAGTACTCCCCCCCTTTCATAGTGTATGTTGACATACACTAGTGGAGTTCACTAAATTTTGAAAAAAGATGTGAGTTTCCTCCATTATAAATAATTAATCACATAAGTATATCTGAAAGAAATAAACAGACGTATTTATCCGAACATTTGAATGAGATGTTTCAATTTAATCAAGACATTCTGAGGGAACGTATCAGTTCGCTTCATCAGTTCGACATTCCGAGGGAATGTATCAATAAGACATTCGTCTTTTTAGTTCATTCGTCAGGACATTCGTCCTTTTAGTTCGTCGGGATATTCCAAAGGAATTCATCAATCAGTCTACTCCATCAGGCTATTCCCAAGGAATGTGTTGACCAGTTCGTTCGATCAGGACACTCCATGGGGATGTATCAATCAGTTCGTTCGATCATGACATTCCAAAGGAGTTCGTCAATCAGTTCGTTCCTAGGAAGGTTCAATTGATCAGTTCGGTCGATCAACCCTTCCAAGGAGAAATCATTCAGTTCGTTCCTAGGAAGGTTCAATTGATCAGTTCGGTCGATCAACCCTTCCAAGGAGAAATCATTCAGTTCGTTCCTAGGAAGGTTCAGTTGATCAGTTCCATCGATCAACCCTTCCAAGGAGAAATCATTCAGTTCGATCCAAGGAAGGTTCAGTTGATCAGTTCCATCGATCAACCCTTCCAAGGAGAAATCATTCAGTTCGATCCAAGGAAGGTTCAGTTGATCAGTTCCATCGATCAACCCTTCCAAGGAGAAATCATTCAGCTTGATCCAAGGAAGGTTCAGTTGATCAGTTCAATCGATCAACCCTTCCAAGGAGAAATCGTTCAGTTCGATCCAAGGAAGGTTCAGTTGATCAGTTCCATCGATCAACCCTTCCAAGGAGAAATCATTCAGTTCGATCCAAGGAAGGTTCAGTTGATCAGTTCCATCGATCAACCCTTTCAAGGAGAAATCATTCAGCTCGATCCAAGGAAGGTTCAATTGATCAGTTCAATCGATCAACCCTTCCAAGGAGAAATCATTCAGTTCGATCCAAGGAAGGTTCAGTTGATCAGTTCCATCGATCAACCCTTCCAAGGAGAAATCATTCAGCTCGATCCAAGGAAGGTTCAGTTGATCAGTTCAATCGATCAACCCTTCCAAGGAGAAATCATTCAGTTCGATCCAAGGAAGGTTCAGTTGATCAGTTCCATCGATCAACCCTTCCAATGAGAAATCATTCAGTTCGATTCAAGGAAGGTTCAGTTGATCAGTTCCATTGATCAACCCTTCCAAGGAGAAATCATTAAGTATAACGACAATCATATAAAATCAAACAGAACAAAAAAGACACAGCAATTTAATGTGGTTCGGCTAAATTAGCCTACGTCCACGGAGAGTAGAAATTTCTCACTTTATTAAGGTAAAAGGAAATTTGAGTTTGGTAGTTCTCTATGATCCTTTGATATTCACCATGTTTGTTATCTCAACGTCTTAACTCAAAATTTCCCACAGACGGCCCCAATTGATGTTGCTCCGATTTACCGTTCTCCTTTTTGGACTGAAACTCGAAACCTTGAATCCAAAAACCTGCAAAATAGATACCAGGAGGGTTCTCATCGCTCCCGGCGATGGGACTCCGACGCTCAAGTCAGTCAGATTGCTCAAATAGATCTCTCAAATTACACAAGTGTGTGTATAATTAATTGTGTATGTATTTTATACATTGTCCGTTTAAAAGCAAACATAAAGAGGGTATTTATAGACTCCCTGAGTAATTGTAGTAGGAATAGGAGTCTCAGTTATAGTTGAAGTAGGAGTCCTAATTTCAGTTGAAGTAGGAGTCCATTTATTTTGATCACATCACTATGTACTCAATAATGGAAAGGACTACCTGAAAGCATTTGACTCAAAATCAGATGAAAGAGTGTTCTTAGGATACTTCTCGGTAAGTAAAGCCTTCAGAATCTTCAACAAGAGAACACTTGTTGTAGAAGAATCGGTACATGTGGATTTTGATGAACCACATTGCACAAAGGCTGATATAGATGAACTCAATGAAGACTTTGGGAAAACTCACATCACCAACACTCGTGTTGAATATATTGATGCTGAGTTACCAAGTCTCCAAAATAATGACAATAGTCAAAACCAGCAACCTATACCTACACAGCAACCTGAAGAACAGGAAACTCCAATGAACCAGCAAGAACCAGTTGTTCAAGAGGAGATATACCATCCTGAAGGAATTCAACTGGAAGTCCGCTTAAAAATTCAGCCTAATCCAAATCAGCAAGCTTCACAGGTTGATCAAGAGCAACCTGCTGAAGAACAAAATGAACAACAAACCGAAGAAGCAAGAAGAAAGTGGCTAAGGAATCATCCAAGAAATCAGATCATAGGAGATTCTACCTCTGGAGTAAGAACAAGAAGAAGCAACCCCCATGAAGCAATGTTTGCATGCTTTATCTCTCAAATAGAACCAAGCTGCATAGAGGATGCTTTAGCAGACACCAATTGGATCCAAGCTATGTAAAAGGAACTAAACGGTTTTGAAAGAAACCAAGTATGGCATCTAGTTCCTAGATCTACTCACCAGGGAGTAATCGGCACAAAATGGATATTTAAAACAAACTTGATGAAGAAGGCCAAGTAGTCAGAAATAAGGCAAGACTAGTGGCGAAAGGTTACTATCAGGAAGAGGGAATAGACTTTGAAGAAACTTTCACACCAGTAGCCAGATTAGAGGCAATCAGAATCTTTCTAGCTTATGCGGCTCACAATAACCTCACTGTATATCAAATGGACGTAAAGAGTGTCTTTCTCAATGGGCTCCTAGCCGAAGAAGTCTACGTAGAGCAACCCCTAGGTTTTGAAGACAATCCGGAGAACATGGTATTCAGATTAAGAAAAGCTCTTTATAGACTTAAACAGACGCCTAGAGCCTGGTATGACACTCTCTGGAAGTATCTACTTGACAATGGATTCAAGAAATGAAAGGTAGACAAGACACTCTTCAGAATTCAAGATGGAGAAAGCATACTGCTCGTCCAAATCTATGTTGATGATATTATATTCGGATCAACTAACAAGGAACTATGCCAGAAGTTCTCTAATCTTATGCAATCCAAGTTTGAAATGAGCGTGATGGGAGAGCTAAGCTTCTTTCTCGGTCTCCAAATCAAACAACTGAGCAATGGAACCTTCGTCAATCAAGTGAAGTACACTAAAGAATTGATAAAAAGATTCGGTTTAGAAAATGCGAGCATAGTAAGCATTCCTATGATAACCTCAGAAAGCTTGGACAAGGATAGTGATGGTAAAGCAGTAGACATCACAAAGTACAGAAGACTTATAGGGTCGCTACTTTACCTAACAGCAAGCAGACCAGATATCATGTTCTCAGTAGGAATGTGTGCCAAATACCAACCAGCACCAAAGGAATCACACATGACTGCAGCCAAACGGATCATCAGATACCTTAAAGGAACTCAGGAAGTTGGCCTATGGTACCCAAAAGAAGATGGACTTAAACTTATTGGCTGTACTGACTCTGATTTTGCAGGTTGCAAGATCGACAGAAAAAGCACAAGTGGTACCTGTCAATTTCTAGGAAACAAGCTAGTATCTTGGTTTTGCAGAAAGCAAACCTCAATAGCAACCTCAATAGCTGAGGCCAAATATGTTGCTGCAGGAAGCTGCTGTACACAAATTCTATGGATTCAACAACAACTGAAGGATTATGGAATTGAAGAAAAAGGAACACCCATCTTATGTGACAACACAAGCGCAATAGCAATCACACATAATCCAGTTCTTCATTCAAGAACAAAACACATGGATATCAGGCACCACTTCATAAGGGATCACGTGAGAAGAAAGATATATCTCTAGAGAAAGTGCATACTGATCTACAGCTAGCTGATATTTTTACGAAGCCCCTTTGTGAATCAAGATTCTCTTTTCTCAGAAACGAGCTAGGCATAATCAACCTGAGCTAATTATCTTAATACAATCCTAATCTTTTCTGCTTAAATGGTTGTACAGCTTAGGGAGAACTCTAAGCAGGACAAAACTAAAATGGTAAAACAGCGACCTGAAGGTCACTACTCGAGGTCCCTGGATAGTCCCTGATGCTACGATACTGGTCACCAAGTACAGCAAGCAACTTACAGGAACTAGAAACTGGAGCGCGTAAAAAGAGGAACAGTTACCGCGCGTCAAGTAGCAGTTTCGTAGAAAACTCCTCGGTATCCACAAAATATCACATCAAATACTTCAGCACACGAACACCACGCCAAAAATCTCAGCCGATGGATCAAGCGTCTTTTCAAATTCAAACCAAATCTGGACCACTCGATCAAGACCCATCAAATTCAAATAAAAAGGAGTTTTTTTTCATCCTTCTCTCACACTTAGCATTTCTTGCATTCTGAAAACCCTAACTCCTTACTTTCTCTCTAAGATTTCTGCTACCAGACTTCATCTCTCTCTCTCACAAATGGCACCCAAGCAAACTCTGGTCGTTGATGGTAGGTTGGTGGACCGAGACATCCTACTGAACATGGTAGAGAAAGAAGGAAACACCAAGGAATTGATGAAAGATGTTCTACGATGTCTGCGCATCTCAGGCCTACTGAGACTCTGCTCTTTCCACGAAGCTCCATATATAGAAGAATAGGTGGAAAAATTCTACAGACGGGCCAAGGTCTCTGAGGATCGGTCAGAGATCCGATCAAAAGTAGGTGGGGTGATAGTTTTTGTGGACACCGGGCTGTTAGAAGAGGTGTTCTCTCTCCCCATTGACGGCATGGACGCCAGTGACCTCTCCATGTATGGAGAAGATGAACTAGAGGACTACTGGAAAATCTTCACCGGTAGGGAGGACACGGCGGGGATGTCCCGGAGTTGCAGCAAGAAATTTTTCTTTCTTGAGTTCGAGATACTGCATGACATCTACTGTCATATCATTGAGAACCGCTCTGGTTCCTTTGATAAGTGTACCAATTTCATGTACAGGATGATGGCCATCCTGAAGAAGGAAAAGGTGGACTGGGCCAGCTACCTGCTCTCCAGGCTAGTGAAGGAAATGGAGAAGAAAGTGGGCAAGCCTACCTATGGACTTATCGTGAACACCCTCCTGGGACACTTGAAGGTAGATCTGTCCCAAGGGAAGCCCATCCAGAAAGGGAAGTTCATCGGTGTGGATAGGGTCTTTGCCAAAAAGACCACTGCTCGGTCATCCCCAATAACCAGGGAGGTCTCTGAGGACCCCAAGGGCGCTTCCAGGATAAGAAAGGCATTCCACCAGACCAGCAACGTCTCTTCTTCACCGGAAAGCAGCTCGAGGATGGAAGAACCTTCACCAGCCCCTGCAGTGCCGAAAAAGATCAAGCACAAGAAGGAGGTGCAGGGAGGCTAGTCATCTCGGATGACGAATCAGGAGACCTCACCACGCAGACTGTTAAGAAGTCTGTCGTGGAAGTGGAGATTGATTCTCCACCAAGTAGCAAATAGGCAACTGAGGGGGAAGCTGCTGCTCATATTGAAGTAGCTGAGGGAGAAGATGAGGAAGAAGAAGAGGTGATAGAATTTGAGATCAACCTACCCAGGGTCAAGGCCGCCTATGACAATCTGATAGACAGGTTCACTACCTGGTGACAATACAGGCACCTTCCCATGGAAGAGCTCATCCAGTGGTCTGACTGGCAAGCTGAGGAGAAGTGGGCCCTGAATTGGGCAGCAATAGATGATTTGGAGGAGGTCCTCCAAAAGAAATTCCTCAAGGACCTTAGGAGGAAGAAGTGGCCGGAGTTTCTGGAGAACGCTGAGGTTGATGCTGAGATAGAGGCCAGGAAGCAGAGGGAAGCTACCAAACAGCTACCTGGCCCCCGGAGCCTGAAAGAAAAAGCACCCATCGAGCAACCAAACTTCTACAGGGAGGAGGTGATTCTGGATACTGCCGCTGACCAGGTCAGGACAGGCGATGACGTGGGCTTTGCCGCAGCCCAGATAGAAAAGTACGGAGAGGACGAGGCTATGGAGAGGAAGCTAAAGCAGATAGCTGACATAAGTCTGACAAAGACGAGGATGAGAAGGCCAGTAAGGGAACCCCAGATAGGTGAAGGATCCTCCTGCACTACTCTTATAGTCGAACCCATCAGCAGGAGGTCGCCATCACCGACGGAGAAAAATGGTGAGGAATTTTCTTACCTTACTGACCTAATCATTCTGCTTGAAGTCCCTGTGCAGACGCCGATGAAGGAGAGGAGCTCGACGCCAACTGACTTTCCCAAGGCAAAGGAGTTGGAAACCCTCGCTGCTGTGGCATCTCTTGAGCTGATTGTCCTACCCACAGTAGCAGTCGCCGATGACACCACAGGAACATCCATACCCACACCAATGGAGGTAGAGGCTGAGGGGGAACAAGTGCAGGAGATAGAGGCACCTGTTCTTACAAATGTTCAAGCAGTAGAGGACCCTGCCCCCATGGAGAAGGAACAGATTGCCGTCTCTATCCCCTTGGAGTTGGAAGAGACAACACCTGTCAAAACAGTGGACCATGGAGAGATGGTCACTGAGGGAAAAGTAGCTGTAGAAAAGTAGGTGGATGAAGCACATGAGGTAGGAGAAGCACTGAAGGTAGAAAAGGAAGGTGAAAAGGAAGCTGAGAAGCAGGATAAGGCTGATGAAGAGCGGGAGGCTGAAAAGGACAAGGAGGCTGATAAGGAGGCTAGCAAAGGAAGGGAAGTTGAGGATGGAGAGAAGGAAGCTGGAGAGGAAGAGGCTGGAGAGGAGGCCCCAGCTAAGGACACTGGATCAGGAGATGGAGGATCCAGTAGCCCTTCCAGCAGCGATGATGGGTCACCCAGTGAACAGGGTGATACCGGAGCCAAAAAATCCAAAGCTCTAACCTCTGCTTCATCTCAACAGGTACCAGCAGGAGAAGGACAGGAATCTGCCAATCAAATGACGAGGTCCTAATAGCCATTGAACAGATGGGGAAGTCTCTAGTGAAAGCGTAGGAAACTTCGCAAGAAAACCCGCTCACACTCGATCAAGACGCATTACTTCATGGACTCCCTCAACATAGCTCTGTCATGACTCTCTCAAATGATCGCGGCTTACCGACCCCCCAAGGAGGATGCTACTGTGGAAGTAGTCAAGAATGTGATGGAAAAGCTGAACAGACAAGAGGAGAGGATGATCTCTCTTGAATCTAACCAGAAAGCTCTTGTCACTACAGTAGGATGAATGGATGAGAAGCAGTTCAACCAATCGCAAACCTTGAGGAACACTCAGACACCTTGTCCGAGATTCACTCTATGGTCAGCTTTGCGGTTGGACGTGCTGATGATGATAAAAGGGGGGAAGGAAAGATAAAAGGCCGGCAGAAGAGTGGACAGGATCCTGCTACCTACAAGCAGATGGTAGTGAGCAGAAGAAGAGATGATACTGGAGATGGAGGACATAGGGAAACTGGACCAAGGGGCCGTTCAAATAGCAGCTCAAAGAGGAAATCAGAAGCTGTCTCAGGGTCAATCCATGCAGGCTTCAGAAAGAGTGCTGATATGAGAGATGAAAAGAGGAGGAAAACTGAGGCAGAACTGAAGAGCAACCTGGATGCTGTTTTCTTGAAAGATCCAAGGATTGTTCTTGATAAAATCTTCCCACCGCACAAGCTGCCTGAAATGGCTGAGCTGGAGAAGAACATACAGAATCCTGCCAATGTAGTAAGTGCCTCTCTCAAAAACTTTTTGGAAGCTAGCCCGGATCCTAGGAGCGACAAATTTGTTCACCCTAGAGATTCCGGAGGTCGCTCTCCCACTGATGTCAATCCATCATTCTTCCAGATAGAAGGATTCAAGAGAATGGAGCTGATGAAGTACTTCATGACACTCTGTAAGGAATCTGCTCTCTTCAAAGGATTCCGAACCAACAAGAAAGCCTTGCAGAGGTTTCTGGAACTGACCAAGAAAGGTGGACTTCCAATCCAAGTCAAGCTAAAGCAGAGATTGGGAATGGAGTTCATACCATACTATGAAGACTTCTGGCTCAAGTTTGAGGAATCTGAGGAAGTTGTGAAGAGGATGGAACCCAGCTACCAAGACTCCATAGCCAACTGGTGGAAAGGATCGAAGTTTGAAAGAAGGAAGAAACCAAGCTGGCTGAAGTTTAAGTAATCTCTGTCTTTACCTATGTTTTATGTATTTTTTTATATCGTGTTTATCTCTTTATCTCTCTGTATCATGAGAATTGATCTCTTATCAATCAAGATTATGATGTTTCTGATTCTGAAAAGCTCACATCTTGTGAACTTAGTGCATGGATATATATGTTTTACTTATCTGGATTTTTGTTCCAAGATTTATAAGAAATGTATCTTTGATCCTGTTAAGGAGTTTTGTCATCATCAAAAAGGGGGAAATTGATATGACAAATTGTAATAGATTTTGATGAGGCAAAACATGTAATAGACTAGAGCATTAGCTATCTGGATAAGTTTCCTTATGTAAAATAGCTAAGGCAAGAATGCTGGAAAGAAGAAGAATCTGCAAAGGAACCTACGGCAAGTCCCTGCTACCTACATGCTGCGACAAGAGACAGTATCCAAGTATCAAAGGATGCTGTGGGGAACCTGAAGATGCACAAGACAAGGAAGCTGGCTCACTCAAAGAAGAAACTATCAGATACATCAAGGTCAGTGCATCCTGACTAGCCGGTAGAGTCACTCCAGTCTCAACAAATCAGTGATTGTCATGTGTGAAAAATTAGCAAGGATAGAGTACAGCGGACTGCAGAATTAAGTCGCACAGTATAAGGACAAGACAGTGGCAGAACAGAACGAAGGCATTACAGAGCAGGTGTCAGAAGATCAACAGAACCAATCAAAATGAGACACCTCACCATGTGAGAAACTGTCTTCTCAACGGGCAGAATTCATACTGACGGCTATAAATAGAAGATTGAGTGCACCAAAGGATAGACAAGAGAGAACAATCCGATTTGAAAGATCTTACGCGAAGCAGTTCATCTACAAAGTTCAAAACCTTCACATCTAAGTCACTCAGTCTAAGCAGCAGCAAGCCAGCTACCTTGTGGAATTAAAAGTCTAAGGAGCTTGTTGCATCAAACCGTTGAAGATTTCTATATCTTATCCAAACAGGCGGATTAGGAGTCACTTAGGTAGGAGTTTATTCTGCTAAGTGTTATTCTCTCTGAAGAAGAGAAAGGATCCTGTGTGGATCAAGGAACCAGTGTGGGTCGCTTAGTTTGGTCACTGTGTAGCTACCTGTGTGGATAGAGCTGACAGTTTTGTGTAGAGTAGAGTTTGTATTAGTCGAGTCTATTGTAAATCAAACTTGCTTTAACAAAGTTCCTCCTTGTGAAGGAATAGAGAGGATGTAGAGGGATTACTCCACCCTCGAACCTCTATAAGTTTGCTTGCATTCTTATTGCTTTATATATCTGTCTGATTTCTTGAGCATACTGCATCAAAGCCTATCTTCGAAAATCACATTATTTCCGCTGTGCATTCTTATCTCTGATTGAGTCCTGAGGTCACTGTCTGAGCAGCAACCTATCACGCAGCAAGCTATCTAACTACCTGTTCATCAAGGATTTAATATTTTTGGAGAAAAGTTAAAATTTGATAAGGTTAATTCACCCTCTTCTTAACCTTATAGCACTTGGGACCAACACAATTACTCAGACATAATTCCTAAAACTCAAAAATGTTCAATATACTTAAGTTTGATTGTAGTATTTGTTTCAGTTTGATTTGTATATTACATAATATTTTTGTCTAATTCAAAGGTAATATTATGATTTTTTTATAAATTGTTACACGCCCATTATAAGCTCAATTTCAAATGTCTCTCTTTAATTTTTTTTAAATGACTATATATATATAACAATAAAATAGAATTTTGAAGCAAAATCCAAAAACTTCAGATTTTCTTAATGTTTATATTGAGGAGGGGGTTTTTGAATTTCCTTATTTCTTTTATTGGGCCTGTCTTTCTCCATGTTAATAAATTTGTTTTGGGTCATATCCAACCAATTGGGCCCAACATGTTTCTATTGGGCTTATATTGTTTTACATCTTACACTGTTTTTCAAAGAAATTTTCTTTTTAGTTCTCCCATATTGAATATTTTGGTTTTAAGGTTTTGAAGAAATATTTTTACAACATTACGTTTTGAAAAATTATTTTTCATCTACCTTCGATTATTTTAGTATGTCATCTTATCTAGGGTTATGATTTTAAAAAAAAAACATTAAGTGGCAAGTTATTTTATTAATTTGGGACGTATGCCCAAATTATGTTGTTCTCTTCTTTTTTTCATTTTTCTTTTCAATTGATTTTGAGATAAAAAAAACCTTTATTATATAATTGCTAAAATTTAAAGAAAATGGACTGTGTATATGGAACTGGTATATTCCACAATCACCCTACATTTGTTGAAGATTGCTAAAGTCAGATAGCATAATTAGTTGGAGAATAGTTACTGCAATTGTTCGTCAAAAACTAATATTTGTAATTAAGAAGATATATAGATCATGCTAATTTGATCAAATATTGAATAATTATGTTCATTATTCGTCAATTCTCTTGGAAATTCAGTAAAATCAGACTAAAACTGAACAGAAATTAGAACATAATTTGTACTTGATTAAGTAGTTTTCTATATATATATATATATATATATATATATATATATATATATATATATATATATATATATATATATATATATATATATATATATATATATATATATATATATATATATGAAAACTACTTAATCAAGTACTTAAATTATGTTCTAATTTCTGTTCAGTTTTAGTCTGATTTTACTGAATTTCCAAGAGAATTGACGAATAATGAACATAATTATTCAATATTTGATCAAATTAGCATGATCTATATATCTTCTTAATTACAAATATTAGTTTTTGACGAACAATTGCAGTAACTATTCTCCAACTAATTATGCTATCTGACTTTAGCAATCTTCAACAAATGTAGGGTGATTGTGGAATATACCAGTTCCATATACACAGTCCATTTTCTTTAAATTTTAGCAATTATATAATAAAGGTTTTTTTTATCTCAAAATCAATTGAAAAGAAAAATGAAAAAAAGAAGAGAACAACATAATTTGGGCATACGTCCCAAATTAATAAAATAACTTGCCACTTAATGTTTTTTTTTTAAAATCATAACCCTAGATAAGATGACATACTAAAATAATCGAAGGTAGATGAAAAATAATTTTTCAAAACGTAATGTTGTAAAAATATTTCTTCAAAACCTTAAAACCAAAATATTCAATATGGGAGAACTAAAAAGAAAATTTCTTTGAAAAACAGTGTAAGATGTAAAACAATATAAGCCCAATAGAAACATGTTGGGCCCAATTGGTTGGATATGACCCAAAACAAATTTATTAACATGGAGAAAGACAGGCCCAATAAAAGAAATAAGGAAATTCAAAAACCCCCTCCTCAATATAAACATTAAGAAAATCTGAAGTTTTTGGATTTTGCTTCAAAATTCTATTTTATTGATATATATATATAGTCATTTAAAAAAAATTAAAGAGAGACATTTGAAATTGAGCTTATAATGGGCGTGTAACAATTTATAAAAAAATCATAATATTACCTTTGAATTAGACAAAAATATTATGTAATATACAAATCAAACTGAAACAAATACTACAATCAAACTTAAGTATATTGAACATTTTTGAGTTTTAGGAATTATGTCTGAGTAATTGTGTTGGTCCCAAGTGCTATAAGGTTAAGAAGAGGGTGAATTAACCTTATCAAATTTTAACTTTTCTCCAAAAATATTAAATCCTTGATGAACAGGTAGTTAGATAGCTTGCTGCGTGATAGGTTGCTGCTCAGACAGTGACCTCAGGACTCAATCAGAGATAAGAATGCACAGCGGAAATAATGTGATTTTCGAAGATAGGCTTTGATGCAGTATGCTCAAGAAATCAGACAGATATATAAAGCAATAAGAATGCAAGCAAACTTATAGAGGTTCGAGGGTGGAGTAATCCCTCTACATCCTCTCTATTCCTTCACAAGGAGGAACTTTGTTAAAACAAGTTTGATTTACAATAGACTCAGCTAATACAAACTTTACTCTACACAAAACTGTCAGCTCTATCCACACAGGTAGCTGCACAGTGACCAAACTAAGCGACCCACACAGGTTCCTTGACCCACACAGGATCCTTTCTCTTCTTCAGAGAGAATAACAACTTAGCAGAATAAACTCCTACCTAAGTGACTCCTAATCCGCCTGTTTGGATAAGATATAGAAATCTTCAACGGTTGAGTGCAACAAACTCCTTAGACTTTTTAATTCCACACGGTAGCTGGCTTGCTGCTGCTTAGACTGAGTGACTTAGATATGAAGGTTTGAACTTTGTAGACGAGCTGCTTCGTGTAGGATCTTTCAAATCAGATTGTTCACTCATGTCTCCTTTGGTGCACTCAATCTTCTATTTATAGCCATCAGTGGGAATTCTGCCTGTTGAGAAGACAGTTTTTCACCTGTTGAGATGTCTCACTTTGATTGGTTCTGCTGATTTTCTGACACCTACTCTGTAATGCCTTCGTTCTGTTCTGCCACTGTCTTGTCCTTATACTGTGCGACTTAATTCTGCAGTCCGCTGTACTCTATCCTTGCTATTTTTTCACACATGACAATCACTGATTTGTTGAGACTGGAGTGACTCTACCGGCTAGTCAGGATGCACTGACCTTGATGTATCTGATAGTTTCTTCTTTGAGTGAGCCAGCTTCCTTGTCTTGAGCATCTTCAGGTTCCCCACAGCATCCTTTGATACTTGGATACTGTCTCTTGTCGCAGCATGTAGGTAGCAGGGACTTGCCGTAGGTTCCTTTGCAGATTCTTCTTCTTTCCAGCATTCTTGCCTTAGCTATTTTACATAAGGAAACTTATCCAGATAGCTAATGCTCTAGTCTATTACATGTTTTGCCTCATCAAAATCTATTACAATTTGTCATATCAATTTCCCCCTTTTTGATGATGACAAAACTCCTTAACAGGATCAAAGATACATTTCTTATAAATCTTGGAACAAAAATCCAGATAAGTAAAACATATATATCCATGCACTAAGTTCACAAGATGTGAGCTTTTCAGAATCAGAAACATCATAATCTTGATTGATAAGAGATCAATTCTCATGATACAGAGAGATAAAGAGATAAACACGATATAAAAAAATACATAAAACATAGGTAAAGACAGAGATTACTTAAACTTCAGCCAGCTTGGTTTCTTCCTTCTTTCAAACTTCGATCCTTTCCACCAGTTGGCTATGGAGTCTTGGTAGCTGGGTTCCATCCTCTTCACAACTTCCTCAGATTCCTCAAACTTGAGCCAGAAGTCTTCATAGTATGGTATGAACTCCATTCCCAATCTCTGCTTTAGCTTGACTTGGATTGGAAGTCCACCTTTCTTGGTCAGTTCCAGAAACCTCTGCAAGGCTTTCTTGTTGGTTCGGAATCCTTTGAAGAGAGCAGATTCCTTACAGAGTGTCATGAAGTACTTCATCAGCTCCATTCTCTTGAATCCTTCTATCTGGAAGAATGATGGATTGACATCAGTGGGAGAGCGACCTCCGGAATCTCTAGGGTGACAAATTTGTCGCTCCTAGGATCCGGGCTAGCTTCCAAAAAGTTTTTGAGAGAGGCACTTACTACATTGGCAGGATTCTGTATGTTCTTCTCCAGCTCAGCCATTTCAGGCAGCTTGTGCGGTGGGAAGATTTTATCAAGAACAATCCTTGGATCTTTCAAGAAAACAGCATCCAGGTTGCTCTTCAGTTCTGCCTCAGTTTTCCTCCTCTTTTCATCTCTCATATCAGCACTCTTTCTGAAGCCTGCATGGATTGACCCTGAGACAGCTTCTGATTTCCTCTTTGAGCTGCTATTTGAACGGCCCCTTGGTCCAGTTTCCCTATGTCCTCCATCTCCAGTATCATCTCTTCTTCTGCTCACTACCATCTGCTTGTAGGTAGCAGGATCCTGTCCACTCTTCTGCCGGCCTTTTATCTTTCCTTCCCCCTTTTTATCATCATCAGCACGTCCAACCGCAAAGCTGACCATAGAGTGAATCTCGGACAAGGTGTCTGAGTGTTCCCTCAAGGTTTGCGATTGGTTGAACTGCTTCTCATCCATTCATCCTACTGTAGTGACAAGAGCTTTCTGGTTAGATTCAAGAGAGATCATCCTCTCCTCTTGTCTGTTCAGCTTTTCCATCACATTCTTGACTACTTCCACAGTAGCATCCTCCTTGGGGGGTCGGTAAGCCGCGATCATTTGAGAGAGTCATGACAGAGCTATGTTGAGGGAGTCCATGAAGTAATGCGTCTTGATCGAGTGTGAGCGGGTTTTCTTGCGAAGTTTCCTACGCTTTCACTAGAGACTTCCCCATCTGTTCAATGGCTATTAGGACCTCGTCATTTGATTTGGCAGATTCCTGTCCTTCTCCTGCTGGTACCTGTTGAGATGAAGCAGAGGTTAGAGCTTTGGATTTTTTGGCTCCGGTATCACCCTGTTCACTGGGTGACCCATCATCGCTGCTGGAAGGGCTACTGGATCCTCCATCTCCTGATCCAGTGTCCTTAGCTGGGGCCTCCTCTCCAGCCTCTTCCTCTCCAGCTTCCTTCTCTCCATCCTCAACTTCCCTTCCTTTGCTAGCCTCCTTATCAGCCTCCTTGTCCTTTTCAGCCTCCCGCTCTTCATCAGCCTTATCCTGCTTCTCAGCTTCCTTTTCACCTTCCTTTTCTACCTTCAGTGCTTCTCCTACCTCATGTGCTTCATCCACCTACTTTTCTACAGCTACTTTTCCCTCAGTGACCATCTCTCCATGGTCCACTGTTTTGACAGGTGTTGTCTCTTCCAACTCCAAGGGGATAGAGACGGCAATCTGTTCCTTCTCCATGGGGGCAGGGTCCTCTACTGCTTGAACATTTGTAAGAACAGGTGCCTCTATCTCCTGCACTTGTTCCCCCTCAGCCTCTACCTCCATTGGTGTGGGTATGGATGTTCCTGTGGTGTCATCGGCGACTGCTACTGTGGGTAGGACAATCAGCTCAAGAGATGCCACAGCAGCGAGGGTTCCAACTCCTTTGCCTTGGGAAAGTCAGTTGGCGTCGAGCTCCTCTCCTTCATTCGGCGTCTGCACAGGGACTTCAAGCAGAATGATTAGGTCAGTAAGGTAAGAAAATTCCTCACCATTTTTCTCCGTCGGTGATGGCGACCTCCTGCTGATGGGTTCGACTATAAGAGTAGTGCAGGAGGATCCTTCACCTATCTGGGGTTCCCTTACTGGCCTTCTCATCCTCGTCTTTGTCAGACTTATGTCAGCTATCTGCTTTAGCTTCCTCTCCATAGCCTCGTCCTCTCCGTACTTTTTCTATCTGGGCTGCGGCAAAGCCCACGTCATCGCCTGTCCTGACCTGGTCAGCGGCAGTATCCAGAATCACCTCCTCCCTGTAGAAGTTTGGTTGCTCGATGGGTGCTTTTTCTTTCAGGCTCCGGGGGCCAGGTAGCTGTTTGGTAGCTTCCTCTGCTTCCTGGCCTCTATCTCAGCATCAACCTCAGCGTTCTCCAGAAACTCCGGCCACTTCTTCCTCCTAAGGTCCTTGAGGAATTTCTTTTGGAGGACCTCCTCCAAAATCATCTATTGCTGCCCAATTCAGGGCCCACTTCTCCTCAGCTTGCCAGTCAGACCACTGGATGAGCTCTTCCATGGGAAGGTGCCTGTATTGTCACCAGGTAGTGAACCTGTCTATCAGATTGTCATAGGCGGCCTTGACCCTGGGTTAGGTTGATCTCAAATTCTATCACCTCTTCTTCTTCCTCATCTTCTCCCTCAGCTACTTCAATATGAGCAGCAGCTTCCCCCTCAGTTGCCTATTTGCTACTTGGTGGAGAATCAATCTCCACTTCCACGACAGACTTCTTAACAGTCTGCGTGGTGAGGTCTCCTGATTCGTCATCCGAGATGACTAGCCTCCCTGCACCTCCTTCTTGTGCTTGATCTTTTTCGGCACTGCAGGGGCTGGTGAAGGTTCTTCCATCCTCGAGCTGCTTTCCGGTGAAGAAGAGACGTTGCTGGTCTGGTGGATGCCTTTCTTATCCTGGAAGCGCCCTTGGGGTCCTCAGAGACCTCCCTGGTTATTGGGGATGACCGAGCAGTGGTCTTTTTGGCAAAGACCCTATCCACACCGATGAACTTCCCTTTCTGGATGGGCTTCCCTTGGGACAGATCTACCTTCAAGTGTCCCAGGAGGGTGTTCACGATAAGTCCATAGGTAGGCTTGCCCACTTTCTTCTCCATTTCCTTCACTAGCCTGGAGAGCAGGTAGCTGGCCCAGTCCACCTTTTCCTTCTTCAGGATGGCCATCATCCTGTACATGAAATTGGTACACTTATCAAAGGAACCAGAGCGGTTCTCAATGATATGACAGTAGATGTCATGCAGTATCTCGAACTCAAGAAAGAAAAATTTCTTGCTGCAACTCCGGGACATCCCCGCCGTGTCCTCCCTACCGGTGAAGATTTTTCCAGTAGTCCTCTAGTTCATCTTCTCCATACGTGGAGAGGTCACTGGCGTCCCATGCCATCAGTGGGGAGAGAGAACACCTCTTCCAACAGCCCGGTGTCCACAGAGACCGGTCACCCCACCAACTTTTGATCGGATCTCTGACCGATCCTCAGAGACCTTGGCCCGTCTGTAGAATTTTTCCACCTATTCTTCTATATATGGAGCTTCGTGGAAAGAGCAGAGTCTCAGTAGGCCTGAGATGCGCAGACATCGCAGAACGTCTTTCATCAATTCCTTGGAGTTTCCTTCTTCCTCTACCATGTTCAGTAGGATGTCTCGGTCCACCAACCTACCATCAACGACAGAGTTTGCTTGGGTGCCATTTGTGAGAGAGAGAGATGAAGTCTGGTAGCAGAAAACTTAGAGAGAAAGTAAGGAGGTTAGTGTTTTCAGAATGTAAGAAATACTAAGTGTGAGAGAAAGGTGAAGAGGAAAACTCCCTTATATTTTGAATTTGATGGGTCTTGATCGAGTGGTCCAGATTTGGTTTGAATTTGAAAAGACGCTTGATCCATCGGCTGAGATTTTTGGCGTGGTGTTCATGTGCTGAAGTACTTGATGTGATATTTTGTGGATACCGAGGAGTTTTCTACGAAACTGCTACTTGACGCGCGGTAACTGTTCCTCTTTTACGCGCTCCAGTTTCTAGTTCCTGTAAGTTGCTTGCTGTACTTGGTGACCAGTATCGTAGCATCAGGGACTATCCAGGGACCTCGAGTAGTGACCTTCAGGTCGCTGTTTTACCATTTTAGTTTTGTCCTGCTTAGAGTTCTCCCTAAGCTGTACAACCATTTAAGCAGAAAAGATTAGGATTGTATTAAGATAATTAGCTCAGGTTGATTATGCCTAGCTCGTTTCTGAGAAAAGAGAATCTTGATTCACAAAGGGGCTTCGTAAAAATATCAGCTAGCTGTAGATCAGTATGCACTTTCTCTAGAGATATATCTTTCTTCTCAACGTGATCCCTTATGAAGTGGTGCCTGATATCCATGTGTTTTGTTCTTGAATGAAGAACTGGATTATGTGTGATTGCTATTGCGCTTGTGTTGTCACATAAGATGGGTGTTCCTTTTTCTTCAATTCCATAATCCTTCAGTTGTTGTTGAATCCATAGAATTTGTGTACAGCAGCTTCCTGCAGCAACATATTTGGCCTCAGCTATTGAGGTTGCTATTGAGGTTTGCTTTCTGCAAAACCAAGATACTAGCTTGTTTCCTAGAAATTGACAGGTACCACTTGTGCTTTTTTCTGTCGATCTTGCAACCTGCAAAATCAGAGTCAGTACAGCCAATAAGTTTAAGTCCATCTTCTTTTGGGTACCATAGGCCAACTTCCTGAGTTCCTTTAAGGTATCTGATGATCCGTTTGGCTGCAGTCATGTGTGATTCCTTTGGTGCTGGTTGGTATTTGGCACACATTCCTACTGAGAACATGATATCTGGTCTGCTTGCTGTTAGGTAAAGTAGCGACCCTATAAGTCTTCTGTACTTTGTGATGTCTACTGCTTTACCATCACTATCCTTGTCCAAGCTTTCTGAGGTTATCATAGGAATGCTTACTATGCTCGCATTTTCTAAACCGAATCTTTTTATCAATTCTTTAGTGTACTTCACTTGATTGACGAAGGTTCCATTGCTCAGTTGTTTGATTTGGAGACCGAGAAAGAAGCTTAGCTCTCCCATCACGCTCATTTCAAACTTGGATTGCATAAGATTAGAGAACTTCTGGCATAGTTCCTTGTTAGTTGATCCGAATATATATCATCAACATAGATTTGGACGAGCAGTATGCTTTCTCCATCTTGAATTCTGAAGAGTGTCTTGTCTACCTTTCATTTCTTGAATCCATTGTCAAGTAGATACTTCCAGAGAGTGTCATACCAGGCTCTAGGCGTCTGTTTAAGTCTATAAAGAGCTTTTCTTAATCTGAATACCATGTTCTCGGATTGTCTTCAAAACCTAGGGGTTGCTCTACGTAGACTTCTTCGGCTAGGAGCCCATTGAGAAAGACACTCTTTACGTCCATTTGATATACAGTGAGGTTATTGTGAGCCGCATAAGCTAGAAAGATTCTGATTGCCTCTAATCTGGCTACTGGTGTGAAAGTTTCTTCAAAGTCTATTCCCTCTTCCCTGATAGTAACCTTTCGCCACTAGTCTTGCCTTATTTCTGACTACTTGGCCTTCTTCATCAAGTTTGTTTTAAATATCCATTTTGTGCCGATTACTCCCTGGTGAGTAGATCTAGGAACTAGATGCCATACTTGGTTTCTTTCAAACCGTTTAGTTCCTTTTACATAGCTTGGATCCAATTGGTGTCTGCTAAAGCATCCTCTATGCAGCTTGGTTCTATTTGAGAGATAAAGCATGCAAACATTGCTTCATGGGGGTTGCTTCTTCTTGTTCTTACTCCAGAGGTAGAATCTCCTATGATCTGATTTCTTGGATGATTCCTTAGCCACTTTCTTCTTGCTTCTTCGGTTTGTTGTTCATTTTGTTCTTCAGCAGGTTGCTCTTGATCAACCTGTGAAGCTTGCTGATTTGGATTAGGCTGAATTTTTAAGCGGACTTCCAGTTGAATTCCTTCAGGATGGTATATCTCCTCTTGAACAACTGGTTCATGCTGGTTCATTGGAGTTTCCTGTTCTTCAGGTTGCTGTGTAGGTATAGGTTGCTGGTTTTGACTATTGTCATTATTTTGGAGACTTGGTAACTCAGCATCAATATATTCAACACGAGTGTTGGTGATGTGAGTTTTCCCAAAGTCTTCATTGAGTTCATCTATATCAGCCTTTGTGCAATGTGGTTCATCAAAATCCACATGTACCGATTCTTCTACAACAAGTGTTCTCTTGTTGAAGATTCTGAAGGCTTTACTTACCGAGAAGTATCCTAAGAACACTCTTTCATCTGATTTTGAGTCAAATGCTTTCAGGTAGTCCTTTCCATTATTGAGTACATAGTGATGTGATCAAAATAAATGGACTCCTACTTCAACTGAAATTAGGACTCCTACTTCAACTATAACTGAGACTCCTATTCCTACTACAATTACTCAGGGAGTCTATAAATACCCTCTTTATGTTTGCTTTTAAACGGACAATGTATAAAATACATACACAATTAATTATACACACACTTGTGTAATTTGAGAGATCTATTTGAGCAATCTGACTGACTTGAGCGTCGGAGTCCCATCGCCGGGAGCGATGAGAACCC
Organism: Scutellaria barbata; assembly: GCA_028654395.1. Classification (NCBI taxonomy): domain Eukaryota; kingdom Viridiplantae; phylum Streptophyta; class Magnoliopsida; order Lamiales; family Lamiaceae; genus Scutellaria; species Scutellaria barbata. The sequence goes on from JACJVH010000339.1 coordinate 91,344, forward strand.
TCCTGGTATCTATTTTGCAGTTTTTGGATTCAAGGTTTCGAGTTTCAGTCCAAAAAGGAGAACGGTAAATCGGAGCAACATCAATTGGGGCCGTCTGTGGGAAATTTTGAGTTAAGACGTTGAGATAACAAACATGGTGAATATCAAAGGATCATAGAGAACTACCAAACTCAAATTTCCTTTTACCTTAATAAAGTGAGAAATTTCTACTCTCCGTGGACGTAGGCTAATTTAGCCGAACCACATTAAATTGCTGTGTCTTTTTTGTTCTGTTTGATTTTATATGATTGTCGTTATACTTAATGATTTCTCCTTGGAAGGGTTGATCAATGGAACTGATCAACTGAACCTTCCTTGAATCGAACTGAATGATTTCTCATTGGAAGGGTTGATCGATGGAACTGATCAACTGAACCTTCCTTGGATCGAACTGAATGATTTCTCCTTGGAAGGGTTGATCGATTGAACTGATCAACTGAACCTTCCTTGGATCGAGCTGAATGATTTCTCCTTGGAAGGGTTGATCGATGGAACTGATCAACTGAACCTTCCTTGGATCGAACTGAATGATTTCTCCTTGGAAGGGTTGATCGATTGAACTGATCAATTGAACCTTCCTTGGATCGAGCTGAATGATTTCTCCTTGAAAGGGTTGATCGATGGAACTGATCAACTGAACCTTCCTTGGATCGAACTGAATGATTTCTCCTTGGAAGGGTTGATCGATGGAACTGATCAACTGAACCTTCCTTGGATCGAACTGAACGATTTCTCCTTGGAAGGGTTGATCGATTGAACTGATCAACTGAACCTTCCTTGGATCAAGCTGAATGATTTCTCCTTGGAAGGGTTGATCGATGGAACTGATCAACTGAACCTTCCTTGGATCGAACTGAATGATTTCTCCTTGGAAGGGTTGATCGATGGAACTGATCAACTGAACCTTCCTTGGATCGAACTGAATGATTTCTCCTTGGAAGGGTTGATCGATGGAACTGATCAACTGAACCTTCCTAGGAACGAACTGAATGATTTCTCCTTGGAAGGGTTGATCGACCGAACTGATCAATTGAACCTTCCTAGGAACGAACTGAATGATTTCTCCTTGGAAGGGTTGATCGACCGAACTGATCAATTGAACCTTCCTAGGAACGAACTGATTGACGAACTCCTTTGGAATGTCATGATCGAACGAACTGATTGATACATCCCCATGGAGTGTCCTGATCGAACGAACTGGTCAACACATTCCTTGGGAATAGCCTGATGGAGTAGACTGATTGATGAATTCCTTTGGAATATCCCGACGAACTAAAAGGACGAATGTCCTGACGAATGAACTAAAAAGACGAATGTCTTATTGATACATTCCTCGGAATGTCGAACTGATGAAGCGAACTGATACGTTCCCTCAGAATGTCTTGATTAAATTGAAACATCTCATTCAAATGTTCGGATAAATACGTCTGTTTATTTCTTTCAGATATACTTATGTGATTAATTATTTATAATGGAGGAAACTCACATCTTTTTTCAAAATTTAGTGAACTCCACTAGTGTATGTCAACATACACTATGAAAGGGGGGGAGTACTGATGTGATCAAAATAAATGGACTCCTACTTCAACTGAAATTAGGACTCCTACTTCAACTATAACTGAGACTCCTATTCCTACTACAATTACTCAGGGAGTCTATAAATACCTTCTTTATGTTTGCTTTTAAACGGACAATGTATAAAATACATACACAATTAATTATACACACACTTGTGTAATTTGAGAGATCTATTTGAGCAATCTGACTGACTTGAGCGTCGGAGTCCCATTGCCGGGAGCGATGGGAACCCTCCCGATATCTATTTTACAGGTTTTTGGATTCAAGGTTTCGAGTTTCAGTCCAAAAAGGAGAACGGTAAATCGGAGCAACATCACATAGCACCTACAACAAAAAATATAGAAATGTTCAAATAAGAGTGTAACCAAACCATAGTTCATAAGGAGTTTTATTTAGATCCTTATTGATAATGCATCTGTTCTGGGTGTAGCATGCTGTGTTGATTGCTTCTGCCAAAATCTCTTAGGTAACTGGGTCCTGTTTTTCCTCTCTGCAACACCATTTTGTTGTGGCGTCCTAGCTGCTGAATACTCATGTTTGATTCCATTATTTGAGCAGTATTCTTCGATGAATTTGTTAGTAAACTCGGTGCCTCTGTCTGTTCGGATCTTTATGATGTTCAGGCTCCTTTCGGTCTGTAGCTTCTTTAGTAACTCTGGTAACCTCCGCTGGGTGTCAGATTTCTTTGTTAAGAACAAGGTCTAGGCAAATCTTGAGTAGTCATCCAACACTACTAGGGTATATTTTCTTCCACTCATGCTTACTGGTTCCATTGGTCCAAATAAATCCATGTGGAGTAGATCTAACATTCTTTCAGTTGACCTTTGAACTTTATTTTTGAAGGAGCTTTTGGTCTGTTTTCCCTTTTGGCATGCTTCACATAAGCTCTCTTTCCTGTACACCAGATCAGGTAGCCCTCTGACCAGCTCTTTTCTGGCTAGTTTGTTGATTGATTTGAAGTTTAGGTGACTCATCCTTTTGTGCCATAGCCAGCTAGTTTCTGATGATCCTTTTGCAATGAAGCATGTGGCTGTGGTTACTGAGCTCCAATCGGCTATGTAAATGTTTCCTTTTCTGGTACCTGATAGCTTTACCTCCTTGGTCTCACTATTTCTTATCTGGCACTTGTTGTGATTGAATTCCACTAAGTAACCTTTGTCACAAAATTGGCTTATACTGAGCAAGTTGTACTTTAAGCCTTTCACATATGATACTTCCTTTATGTGTGTGTTTCCTTTGATGAGGTCTCCAACTCCTCTATTGCTACCCTTAGAATTATCTCCGAAGATTACTTTGGGTCTTTTGCATGGTTGTAGATTTCTGAGAATTTTTTTGTCTCCAGTCATGTGTTTTGAACAGCTACTGTCAATGTACCAAACTTTCTTGCTGTTTCCTGTTGAAAGTACCTGAAAAAAAAATTACTGGTTCTTAGGTACCCATACATGTATCCTTCTTTGTTAGTACCTTTTGGAATCCAAACTTATCTTACAACAATTGCTTTATTGTAGACTCGGTGGTTCCGTCTATAAGCGGTATCCTTAGGATACTGTTTTGTGTGTGTAATCCGTGTGTAACCATCACTTTTGAAGTGTGGTCCTCCACCATACTTTCCTTGAGCATGAGCTCTTTTTGGTTTAGACATTATGGTCCTAGTATGTGTGGAGTAGAGGTTTCTGTGCAGCATCCTTACAGGTTGCTGTTTTCTTTTGTTTCTACCAGCAGATTGATTCCGCTGTAGCCAGCTTTTGAAAACAGGCTTACTCCCTGTGGATGTATACATGGGTCTCTTACCCTTGTCTATCACTTTTTCCAAGCTTTTCGTTCAGTTATTAGATAACTCTTTTTCCATTGAGGTTTCTGCTTGAATGAAGGTAATAGTTTTAGATGTGCCTGCTGGCTATTGAAAGGTTCCAGCGCAGTATCCTAGACCTGTCCTATCAAAGGGACTTTTGGCCGACATAAGACATTCCTTGGCCTCTTTAGCGGATTTGCTAAAGGTTCCTATAATTGCCTGAAGGTCATTTTTCTCACTCTCAAGTTTGGCGATTCTCAGATTGAGCTTAGATGCCTGTTCCTGGAGGTCACTGCACTTTGAGCTACTGAGCTCATATGCAGATAGCTTTTCAACTAACTGTGTATTTTCTCTCCTGAGCATCTCATTTTTAAGTTTCAGCTCCTCATGAATTGAGTTAATCTGTTTGAAATCGCTCATGATTTGTTTTAGAGAAAGGCTTTTGTTTAGCTTTTCCTCTTCCTGTAGGGGTTGGATTGGGTATATTACCTCATCATCATCACTGTCCTCTGCTTCCTGTGCTGTCAGGTAGATGAGTGTCTCGTCTTCTGATGAAGAGGAATCGCTGTCATCGTCAGAGGAGTCTGCATCCTGTTGGGTTTCCTTAGAAGGTTCATTCCCTTTCTCCATCTCGCTGAGAAAGGCTTTGATTTTTCTCCTTTCCTCTCTTCGTTTTTTTCTTTTTTGGGAGGACTCTTCTTGGGGATATCGATTGACCTTAGGATAGGACATTCTCTGGAATAGTGTCCTGGTCTTCTGCAGTTATAGCATAGATCGGAAGTATCCTGATTTGATTGCTGGAAGCTGGGTTGTTGAGGTGGTGCCTGATTTTTCTTAAAGTCACCTCTCCTGTTGTATCTGATGAATTTCTTGAACTTCCTTAGGAGAAGGGCCATCTCTTCATCAGTGCCTTCTGCAGGTAGCTCTGTTTGCCTACTGCAGGTAGTTCCAATTTCTCTTGTGCTTCTGGCTGTTAGGGCAGTCATTTTTGTGCTTGATTCTTCTGCCTCTTTCTTCCTTCTGTTGATATCATACTTGAAGGTTTTTAAGTCTTAGAAGAGATCAAAAGTGCTCATTGATTTTAGGTCCATGGAGACTCTCATGGCTGTCGTTTTGCTGTCCCATTCAGCGGGTAGTGCTCTCTGCACCTTCATATTTTTCTCCTGTTGGGTATAGAATTTGTCCAGGGACTCCAGCTCATTAACAATATTCGTGAATCTCAGATCCATTTGCTCCAAGGTTTCTTTAGGAAGCATCTCGAACAACTTGAATTTTTGAGTTGCTGTAGACACCTTATTTTTTCTTTGTAAGCTCTGTTCCTTCGCAGATTTGTTCGAGCTTGTTCCATATATCCATTGCTGTTTTGCATATCTTGACCTTACTGAAGGTTCCTTTATCCAGGGTGATAAATAGGGCGTTCTTGGCTACGTTATCCAGATTGGCTCGCCTTCTGTCATCAGCCGACCATTCTTCTCTAGGTTTATCAATAACAGCTTGATGGGGAATGACTCCTGCATCACCAGCATCTACAGCTCTCGCAAATATAGGGTTGGCCTTGGTGATCCTCGGGGGTCCATCAGTAATGACCATCCACATTTCGTCGTGCATGGCTGAGAGATGTGCCTGCATTCTAATTTTCCAGTCGTCATATTTTTCAATAGAGAACATAGGAAGCTTCTGTGTGTCCATGATATATTAAAGAGAATGTATGCAGATTTTTGAAAATCAGGAATCGGGGATTGACCAGACAAATTGGGCTTCTAATCCAACTGCTCTGATACCACTTGTTGGTCCCAAGTGGTATAAGGTTAAGAGGGGGGTGAATTAACCTTATCAAATTTTAACTTTTCTCAAAAAAATATTAAGTCCTTGATGAACAGGTAGCTAGATAGCTTACTGCGTGATAGGTTGCTGCTCAGGCAGTGACCTCAGGACTCAGTCAGAGATAAGAATGCACAGCGGAAATAATGTGATTTTGGAAGATAGGCCTTTGGTGCAGTATGCTCAAGAAACCAGACAGATATATAAAGCAATAAGAATGCAAGCAAACTTATAGAGGTTCGAGGGTGGAGTAATCCCTCTACGTTCTCTCTACTCCTTCACAAGGAGAAACTTTATTAAAGCAAGTTTGATTTACAATAGATTCAGCTAATACAAACTCTACTCTACACAAAACTGTCAACTCTATCCATACAGGTAGCTGCACAATGACCAAACTAAGCGACCCACACAGGATCTCCACACAGGTTCCTTGACCCACACAGGATCCTTTCTCTTCTTCAGAGAGAATAACAACTTAGCAGAATAAGCTCCTGCCTAAGTGACTCCTAATCCGTCTGTTTGGATAAGATATAGAAATCTTCAACGGTTGAGTGCAACAAGCTTCTTAGACTTTTTAATTCCACACGGTAGCTGGCTTGCTGCTGCTTAGACTGAGTGACTTAGATATGAAGGTTTGAACTTTGTAGATGAGCTGCTTCATGTAGGATCTTTCAAATCAGATTGTTCACTCGTGTCTTCTTTGGTGCACTCAATCTTCTATTTATAGCCATTAGTGGGAATTCTGCCCGTTGAGAAGACAGTTTTTCACTTGTTGAGATGTCTCGCTTTGATTGGTTCTGCTAATCTTCTAACACCTGCTCTGTAATGCCTTCGTTCTGTTCTGCCATTGCCTTGTCCTTTTACGGTGCGACTTAATTCTACAGTCTGCTGTACTCTATCCTTGCTGTTTTTTCACACATGGCAATCACTGATTTGGTAAGACTGGAGTGACTCTACCGGCTAGTCAGGATGCACCGACCTTGATGTATCTGGTAGTTTCTTCTTTGAGTAAGTCAGCTTTCTTGTCTTGAGCATCTTCAGGTTCCTCACAACATCCTTTGATACTTGGATACTGTCTCTTGTCGCAGCATGCAGGTAGCAGGGTCTTGGCGTAGGTTCCTTTACAGATTCTTCTTCTTCTTTCCAGCATCCTTGCCTTAGCTATTTTACATAAGGAAACTTATCCAGATAGCTAATGCTCTAGTCTATTACATGTTTTGTCTCATCAAAATCTATTATAATTTGTCCTATCAAATTGCTTTCATGTTTCAACATAAATCATGACTTTGCATGTTATGAATGAAAAAAAGTGGACCCTAAAGGGCATGTTTGGTTCGTGTGTTGAGTTAGTTAGGTTAGTTGGGTTGTGGTGGGTTTGCCCCATTTGAGTTAATTTTTTGATATATTTGGTTTGAATACTTAATGATAAGCTTGATTTAATTTTATATTTGGTTTAAATGATGTGGTATCTATTGAGTTAGGTTTATGTATTAAAATTTTGTTTGGATCAAATGTTTGTTGTGGGTTTAAGAAAATGAAGACCAAAATGTCGTTAGAATAAAATGAATATAATTTTTTAAAAATAAAAACCAACAAAATGCCCTTACAATAAAATGAATATAATTTTGTAAAAATAAAACTAACTCGTGACAAATTGTTGAATCAATAAAATAGCACAATCCTTTGATTTTTGATGTGGAAGTAAACTTTGATGTGGGTTTTCTTACATGTAACAACGACGGTGATGAATCACTATAAATTGTATTACATCTCATTTAAACGTGCAACCATAGAAATACAGAAAAACATAGCCATTCAACATGTAATTTAATATAAGTTGCATACCTGATTTCAGAATAGAATTTCATATAAATTCTTATATATACATAAAATAATTTGATAAACTATTAATGAAATTATTTAATGAATGAAAAAATACATTGACTTCGATCTAGTCTTTCTACTCACATCAAATAATGCAAATTTTGATTTTTTTTGAATGAGTTTAAATTTCCCAACACGACATCAAATACATTGAGAATGAATATATGGGTCTATGATGACCCTCTATCTGTTCCCTAGTTTACCTTTTCTTTTCCATTTTGGCAATATTAGTAGAAACTTTGTTGTGTAGGTCATTGAGAGTGAATATATGGGTGTTTCCTAGTTTACCTTTTCTTTTCTATTTTAGTAAATTAGTAGAAACTTTGTTATTTAGTTTTTGGCACTCCATATATTACTTTTCCATTGTATTTAAAGTCATATGATGTCTGATAGGACAATTGATAAAAACTAAATCTTTTAAATTTGAATTATTTCTATCATTTTTTTTATTTTCCAGAACCGAGAGAGTAATATTCAAAAGGCAAGTTGGCTAATGCATTAGAAATCATGTCTATTTTTGTTGTTGTCATGCTTTCTTGTGTATATTAGCCACAACAAAATTGTTACGTTAGAAATCATGTATTTTTAAATTTACCACGAGCCTTGTAGCTCAAGTGGTATCCCACCTTTATAAATGTGCAGATTGTGATGACCCAGATTCGAACCCGGGTCACACAAGTTTTCTTGTTCTTATTGTTCCCCTCCCTTCTACTCCCCCAAACTCATTTAAAAAAAATTGTATTTTTAAATTTTTCTTGACAAAAAGTCCAAAAATACATTACAAAATAACTAAAAATAATATGTTATTGCAAAAAAAAAAAAAAGGAAATTTCTTGACAACATTAATTTATTTTCGTAGAAAGTCTTATCTCAAATAATCATTTTTATATTAGATTTGGTTCTTTAGTAGTCACTTTTTCTAATTTTAATCTGATTTTCGATATTTATCTACGTGGATGCTAGAATTGCTGATGTGGAATTTCAATATTCCGACGTCCATGTAGACATAAATTGTCATCTCGAGAAAAATCGGATTAAAAATAGGAAAAAATATGAAAACTATAATTGTGCAGTTGGATTATTTTATTTCAAAAATATTAAAATATAGTATCTCATAAGATTTTTCAGGTCCGTACAACTAACTTTTCCAACTACAACAAAATACTAAAAAATAAATAAATCAAGCTCGTGACAAATTGTTAAATCAATAAATTTGTTTAATGAATGGAAAAATAAAAGTACATTGACTTCGATCTAATCTTTCCACTCACAACAAATAATGCAAAATCACCACATCATGATTTTTTTGAATGAGTTTGAATGACAGAAATAGTATAATCTTCGGATTGTAGTTTGTCATTGTGGCAAGTTGTTTCGTCCAACAATTGATAGTTTTTACTTTCATTAGCATCGACAATGTATATATTTCATCAGGTTAATTGATACTCAATTCTTGCAGTGAAATATGTAACAATTATGGTAAAAAATGGGTTTCCTAGTATTTAAATCACTTGATTTAGAGAGAGGTGCAGATCTTAAGAAGAACCCTGACTTATACCAGCATCAGATGGGTCGTTTCTTATCAAATTAAAAAATGTAATTTAAAAAAGAAAACAATATTTTTAAAACCCTCGAGTTATTTTAAAATATAAAAATTAATTTTAAAATGCTAAAAATATTTTAGAAAAAATAAATTTTATTCTGATAATTGTTTTAAATAATTCTAAATTACCTTTCAAAAATAAAAATAATATTAGACATAAAATTAAATGTAAAAATTAATTTGAAAAATATGATAAATAATAAAAAAATGTGAAAATTATTCTAATTAAAATAATTTCTTAAAAAACAGTAAATTATTTGAGAAACCTAAAAGTTATTTATAGAAAATCTAAATAATAATATTGTAATTTATGAAATCTCATATTAAATATTTTGAAAAATAAATAGTTACGGACTACTGTTGTCATGATGGAAAATACATATAGAAATATTTGAAAATCTTGAAAATAATGTTTAATTTCTAAAATTTTATTTGATGAACAAGCATTACTCGCATTCAAAAAAAGACCATCACTTCAGATCCCAATGGCAATTTGGTCAATTGGTCCATTAATGCATCCATATGTTCTTGGATTGGCATCTCTTGCGGTACCAAACCCCATCTGGTCACTGCCCTAAATGATTCAAAAATTAAATCAAGAATGCCGTGTAAGATAGGCTAATATAAAGGTATAAATCATGACAAAATTATGTTGAATCACTAATATTTAAAAATTGCACAATCCATTGTTTTTGTATGGATTGAAAAAATTAGTGTTACAATATAGGTGCTCGAAAAATTAGTGTCCTTCATTTATACATACATATAGTGTTCTAAATTTACAATTTCCCCATAATATATGAATGAGAAATTTAGATATGTTTTTTATGTTGTGTGGTTTATAAAGGATAAAAACATTTTTAAACCGTCAACAAATGCCTAGTTACAGGTGGTTTTCCACAGTATGCGTAAATTGCGATTAGAAAACAGATTAAGGGAAAAATCGTTATTTCCACAGTATGCATAAATTGTAGCTTGATTATTGAAGACTATTTAATTAATTGGTAGTCAATGTAGGTCTACGAGAGGACACATTTGGATTATTGAAGAAAATAAGTCATTGATAATGAATGTGTGATTTCAAAAGAAAATAAATGAATGTGTAGTCTTTGGCACTCCATATTATATCCTATTCTATTTTGGCAATTAAACTTTGTTGTATAGTCTTTGACACTCCATATTATATTCTATTCTATTTTGGCAATTAAACTTTGTTGTATAGTCTTTGGCACTCCATATTATACCTTTCTTTTAAATAAAAAATTTATTTCTATCATTTATCTTCTTTGCTAGCATCGACATATTTTTCAGAAGAACCCTAACTTAAAGCAGCATCACCAGTGTTACTTTTGGAAGCCCTAACATATAAAATGTTAATTTTAACATCATTTTGGGGTTTTTCAAAAAAAAAAAAAGAGGGAGGGGGGAAATGAGAATTTCCGATGCAAAGCAAAGAAAAATTTCTTGTCTGGTACGTGAGGATAAAAATATTTGTATCGGTAGAAACATTGATACTTTAATTTACGAAAATATTGGTGCAACTTCTCTATTGATAAAAATTTCCGATATCTATATTCTATATTGCTTTGTTGAGTAGCTATAGGTTTACGGAGATGCCGGGACAAAAATTTCTGATATCTATATTGATGATACCAATATTCAGTGGTGGAGCCTCTTTGCCGATTATGGGAAAAAATTTTAAGAAAATTTCATTATCTATATATATTGTGTGGACAGTTTTTGATTTATAGTGTTAAAAATACTAGTTTTATAGTAATTCGAAAATGATAAAATGTCCATCATGAGAAACTTTTAATATGTTCATTAATGATGTGTAGTGGTCACATTCCCTCATTATATGGAAAGTGAAATTAATAGATATTCAAGATTTTTGAACACATAAGTCGTGGGCACATATTAATGTATCAACGATGGGTATGGTAACAGAGTTGTATAGTAATCTGACCCCCAAAATCAATATTTCTAGTCTAGCTTTGTCCCTGCCAATATTCACCACTACTTTACTGAATTTCTGATAAAATTTTATTACACCCTGTTTCGATATTAGCACTTTGAAATTTCGATCATAGTTTGGTGAAATTTTGTGATTTTTTCATCATTGCTAGTACATGACTAGCAATACTATAATTAAAGAAATTTCATTTCTCTTTTGCTTTGTAGAGTAGTTATAATTTTTTTAGAGGCGTAGGGACAATAATTTCAATAATGCATGGACTTTCAAAGTAGTTTTGACATGATATAAGTCAACATACAAATTACATATTACAGTAATCTATGTCGTTGCTCCCATCAGTTGTGTATGTATGAATACTAGTGAATGTTTGACAGATGAATTATCAAAAATGAGATCGATTTGGACAAATGAATTCAAAAATGGATCAGAATTGATGATATATAACAAATCTATTAATTGGCTGGTTTGATTAATTCAATTTCTAACTGATTTGATATTCATCAGTGTCATTCTAAACTATTTTTATTGAATAATTTGAATGTGCATGAAATCTATTAAATTTAAATTCTTAAATTTCAAGAACCAAAACTCAAGTTTTTGGTGCTCATATCTTCAAATTTTTGTGTGGATTACCAGCTGGCATTGACTTGGAGGTGTAGTCTTCCTACTCAAACAAACAAGCTCTGTATATACTATAGCACAAGAATGGATTTCTTTCTTTCTTTCCTTCCTTTTTAATTATTAACTAACTTTTAGTTATTATATTAGATGTTGCCTTTTATTTTTATTTATGTAGATTTTTTTTTAATTTATCGAATATAGAGTGTTTAATTATATAATAAAATGTATCATAATCAATGCAATGCATGAGAAAAATAAAATACTAGTTTCCCTCCAAAAATTACATTTTTGGAACCAGAAAATTTCTCCAAAATAAAGGTTTTCAAAAATTTGTGACCGATTTGGCAAGTATTTTTAACTGATTTTTGTTGGAATTCCATCAAATAATGGTTCAATATTTCAAGTTTTGAAAGATTTTTTCTGTTGGTACTAATTATACAACACCTCAGATAAAACATTTTACTTTCTAATTTTTACAAATATAAAAGTACTAGTCAAGAAACTAAGGGGGCACAGAAGTAAATTCGCTACTTTATAAACTCTATATGCTATTGAGCATCCTCGCTAAAAACTAAAGTTACCATTTGAATGGAGACATCTTTCTTTTCTTTTGCCATTGCACTTTTCATATTAATCTGAAGCTTTACCCTCAGCTCATCCACAACATTAATTTTAACCCTAATTTGTTCACTTTCAGTCTAATTTTATCAAATTGGGATTTTCAGAGATTCAGAAGTAATTTGACGACATGTGTCAAATTCTGATTGGTTGACACATGTTGCCACATCATTTTTAGATCACCAAAAAGTCCCAATTTGAAGGTTGTGCATCTCAATACATTTATTATGTTAATTAAATGTTGAGTGTTACACTCATTTTACATATGTAATTGAACTTGTTAAATTTCTTTCTTAATTTATGTGAAACAACATTAAAGATCTTTTGAGAATTGATTAATTGAATATTTTTCATTGTTTCATTTATTGATTAATTCAATATTTTTCATCTACTAATGAGAATTTATTCTCTTTGCTCCTTAATTCATATTTTAATTTTTATGATTAATTTTGATAATTTCTCGAATATTGATTAGGATTTAGGATTTTTTTTAGAATTGATTAATTGAATATTTTTCATTGTTTCATTTAATTGATTAATTCAATATTTTTCATGGTGTATGGATGAAAATTGGGAAGAAGGTGTATGTTTGATGTGTGGGATGCTAATTGTTGAAAAAGTCTATGTTGATGAGGGGTCTATATTTGAAATGAGAATTGATAAGAGTCTGTATATGAATATGTTGATGAGGGGTCTATATTTGAGATAAGAATTGATAAGAGTATATATATGAAAATGTTGGTGAGGGTAGGTGTCTCAAATGAGAATTAATAAGAAAATCTGTATGTGAAAGGGTAGCGTGAAAAAATAATTATGTGTATAATATAAAATATTAAAAATTAAAAAAAGAAATCTTAAAGAAGTGTGTATGCTGAATGCAAAATTTATAATTTTGAAATCACATTTAATTCAAGTTGAAAATACATTTAATAAATTTGTAAATATTCAAATAAAATTTGGGAAATAATTATCATAAAATAATAATATAAATAAAAAAAATACAATATTAATTGTATTAAGCTGAACTAAAATAATTTTTTATCATAATTTATTAAAAAAATTAAAATAAAAATAAAAATTAATATTAATTATTAAAAAAAATTATTATAAAAATAAATAATTTAAATCAGAATTAAATTAATACTAATTTACATTAAATTACCAGTCCTAAAGTTATTGTCCGAATCCATGGTATATAACAAATTCATATGTGGTTGTTTGGATTAACTCATTTTCTAATTGATTTGAATTTCATTATTTTGATTATGAACTATTTATTGAATAATTTGAACGTATTTGATATCTATAGATTTTAAATTATTAAATTTCAAATCTCTTCATATACAATAACTAACTTTCCAGCTGACGATGATAGAGAAGTTTATGGTGCTCCCAGCTTCAAAAATCAATGTATAGCAATCAATTAGAAAATCAACAGTAAAAGACAAAATGACTTGGAAATGTAGTCTTCCTACTCAAACGAAGTAAAAGACAATGAATTGGAAATGTAGTATATAATTAATTTGAGTTATTTGTTAGACCATTAAGAATTTAAAAGATGCGAACTACACTTTTTAATCAAGAATAAATAATTATTTAAAAACTTTGTTCAAATTTGAGGGAATCTGAGTTTTTATTAGCAATGCGAGCTCATCATTGATTTTAGCTCGTATCCTCTTTAATCTAATCGCAAATACTCTTTTTTTTTTATGTTCTTTTATGATCGTATCCTCATTGACGTGTACATATTGATATAAATTGAAGTATGGAATAAAATTTTAAACTCTTCATAAATTTATTTAATGAATGGAAAAATAAAAATACATTGACTTCGATCTAGTCTTTCCACTTACAATAAATAATGCAAAATCACCACATTCATGATTTTGGATTTTTTTGAATGAGTTTGAATGATAGAAATAGTATAGTCTTCGGATGCTAGTTTGTTATTATGGCAAGTTGTTTCGTCCAACAATTGATAGTTTTTACTTTGATTAGCATCAAAAATGTATATATTCCATAAGGTTAATTTATACTCAATTCTTGCAGTGAAATATGTAACAATTACAGTAAAAAATGAGTTTCCTAGTATTTAAATCACTTGATTTAGAGAGAGGTGCGGATCTTAAGAAGAACCCTGTCATATATCATCATTAGATGGGTCGCTTCTTATCAAATAAAAAAAGTAATTTAAAAAAGAAAACAATATTTTTAAAACCCTCGAATTATTTTAAAATATAAAAATTAATTTTAAAATGCTAAAAATATTTTAGAAACAATTAAATTTATTCTGATAATTGTTTTAAATAATTCTAAATTACCTTTCAAAAATAAAAATATTATTAGACATAAAATAAATGTAAAAATTAATTTGAAAAATATGATAAATAATAAAAAAATGTGAAAATTATTCTAATTAAAATAATTTCTTAAAAACAGTAAATTGTTTGAGAAACCTAAAAGTTATTTATTAAAAATCCAAATAATAAAATTGTCATTTATGAAATCTCATATTAAATATTTTGAAAAATAAATAGTTACGGACTGCGGTTGTCATGGTGGAAATTACATATAGAAGTATTTGAAACTCTTGAAAATAATGTTTTATTTCTAAAATTTAATTTGAAAAATAAAAAATTATTTTATTTTAATTTATTTTATATTCATTCTAATTTTATACCACACAAAAAAAAAAAAATCTAGAGTCATTACAAATATAAAAATATTTCAAGAAACTATGGGGGCACAGAAGAAATTCACAAGATTATATACTCTATATACACACACTACATTAATTATGATCGATATAATATACAGCACCCTCGCACCAAAGTTACCATTTGAATGGAGACACCTTTTTTATATTAACCTGCAGCTCATCCACAACATTAATTTCAAACTTTTCCACTGATGAACAAGCATTACTCGCATTCAAAAAACACCATCACTTCAGATCCCAATGGCAATTTGGTCAATTGGTCCACTAATGCATCCATATGTTCTTGGATTGGCATCTCTTGCAGTACCAAACCCCATCGGGTCACTGCCCTAAATGATTCCAAAATTAAATCAAGAATGCCGTGTAAGATGGGCTAATATAAAGGTATAAATCATGACAAAATTATAGTGAATCACTAATATTTAAAAATTGCACAATCCATTGTTTTTATATGGATTGCAAAAATTAGTGTCACAGCTCGAAAAATTAGTGTCCTTCATTTATACATACATATAGTGTTCTAAA
The DNA here is from genome assembly GCA_028654395.1 of Scutellaria barbata. Classification (NCBI taxonomy): domain Eukaryota; kingdom Viridiplantae; phylum Streptophyta; class Magnoliopsida; order Lamiales; family Lamiaceae; genus Scutellaria; species Scutellaria barbata. Next base: position 106,519 of record JACJVH010000339.1, read on the forward strand.
TTTGCAATTCCCCCATATATATATATATATATATATATATATATATATATATGAATGAGAAATTTAGATGTCTTTTTTATGCTGTGTGGTTTATAAAGGATAAAAGCATTTTAAACTGTCAACAAATGCCTAGTAATAGATGGTTTTCCACAGTATGCATACATTGCGATTAGAAAACAGATTAAGGGAAAAATCGTTATTTCCATAATATGCATAAACTGCAGCTCAACTATTGAAGAATAATTAATTAATTGGTAGTCAATGTAGGTCTACGAGAGGACACATTTGGATTATTGAAGAAAATAAGTCATTGAGAATGAATGTGTGAATTCTAAAGAAAAAAGAAAGAATGTGTAGTCTTTGGCACTCCATATTATATTCTATTCTATTTTGGCAATTAAACTTTGCTGTTGTTGGAAAAATCTGCAATTTTTTCTATTTTTGGGGCAATTTTGCATGTGGATCTCGTGGACGAATGAGCTCATAATAACAGATTCCACCAGGCAAATCCGTCCTGCAATAGAGAGAGAAGACCCTTCCAATGTTTAAACTTCGCAAGAATGCGATCCGCAAGACTGTGAAAAACAGCCCGTCTCGGAATGCCGCGAAATATGGGGAACCCCCTTTAAAATAAACGGAAGTGATCCTTGATGAATACCCGGAATCCGCTGCACAGTGCGACAAGTGCTCGAAGGAACACGAGAGCCAAAGAATACCTTGGACTTTGTTTGCAGGATTAGAGTATTGGCCTGAAATCACAGCATAGTCCGTCAGAATCTTAAGGATTTGCCTGGAGTTGGAAGGAGAAGCTGCACAAAAGAGCAAAATATCATCAGCGTACAATAAGTGAGACGGAAAGGAGAGACCACCGCGCGAAGAGAACCCTGAGTAATAGAGTAATCCATATATCTGCCAAGAACCTCTTCCGCAACACAAAAAAAGAACGGCTTAAAAGCTCCTTGTCGAACACCCCGCGAGCAGGAGAAAAATCCAGCGGGGGATCCATTAATAATAATAGAAATACGGGCGGAAAACCTGTGAAAATCCAAAACGATGCAAGAGCGCCAGAATAAAATCCCAACAGAGAGTATCAAACGCCTTACGGGTGTCCCATTTTAATGGCAATGTTTTCGGCGCCGGCGAACAACCCGCCACCATGGGGCAGCCCAACAATTTCCGGCATCCTTGGGATTCTTTTTTTCTACGTAAACTAGCCGAGGATTCCCCTCCATCGACTAGTTCTGGTAATTCTACGCAAGTCCAACCAAGTTCGCGGTCTATCCATGACCTGCCATCGAAATCTTCTACGCATCACTCGGAGTCGGCCAACGCTGAAGTCGTCAATGTTACGACGGGTTTAACGCCTTCTGAGGCGGGAACCCTAATTCTCCAGGCCATACATCCATCGCACCAGCATGTCACAGGGGAGGGAATTTCATCAGGCTTTGCCTGTCCGTTCTTCTCCCTCCTACGGCGGCAGGCGTGCCGGCGGATAACCCAGGGACAGCATAGTTCGCACAGGTTTTTTTTTTTTTACAAACGACTTCACACTTGGAGCTTTGAAGAGGCACTCAAGTGCTTGAAGGAGAAAAAAGAGAAGCCCATACTGTTGGAGTGCTAGGCTAAGCCCTTTCCCTAAAGAGTACTTTCGTATGCATAACCTGTTCTTTCCTATGGCTAAGCCGTGGAATCCTATGGACGTGTTCTCCTCCGAGAGAGGTTCGAGACGGTATATAGCTTGCCCAAATTACTTTAATGGGTGAATGAGAAATTATGGGTTGAAGTGGTGACTTTGGATCCTTTTTTGGAATGCTTGGGAGTTTGGATGTGTCTTGTCCCACATCGGGAAAATGAAACTAATTTCATTGGTATATATTATTTTTCCCCTTTGTTGGAGATAAGAATGGTTGGCAAGAAGGCTCTCTCTCTCGTGGTTTCAACTTTCCGTCTCTTCTGTAACAGTCCTGGAGTGACTATAATGAGCTAGCCCCCCACTTCGAAATGCACATAACTCATCTCTCCTTCATAAATTTTACTTCGTTCTTTTTTCAATCTATTGATACTGATCGGGCGTGCTTCCAATTCACCGTCGGTGGGAGTTATGTGCTCGACTCGCCATCTAGCAATTGTTGTATCCTGGGAAACGAATGTCCTTGTATACCTAGCACTGTGGAGGGAACGAATCGTTTTAAGGAAACTATGAAACACAGGCCTCGGTTTTTTCATTTTTATTGTTTCTGATTTTCGGTTTTTTCTATTTCTAGCCATTTCCTCAATTACATATTACTAACAGTTGTATAGTCTTTGGCACTCCATATTATACCTTTCTTTTAAGTAAAAAAACTATTTCTAGCATTTATCTTATTTGCCAGCACCGACATATTTTCAAAAGAACCCTAACTTAAAGTAGCATCACCAATGTTACTTTTGGAAGCCCTAACATATAAAATGTTAATTTTAACATGTCTTACAACAAATTGGAAGTAGAGATTCCGAATGGGGGTTGTTTTGCTAACTTCACTGCTCTATCTTTTAGCCACAACTTCGATCTTTGTGGTGCATAAAGATTTCAAGTGCAACCTTGCTCAAAAAATCATGGAAGATCCAGATCAAAGAGTGTCATGACTTTGATAATGAAATACATTGTGCCACCTTTGATTTTAGTTGTCATTCTGGTGATTGTCACGCTTGTGCTCATAAGAAAACGGAAACAAATTAAAGTGCCACTTTCACCTGATGATTGATGGAAATTATATGGTGTACTTGAAGATGACTAAAATAACAAATGGAAAAATCAAGGCAAGAGTTGGACTCTTTCTCCGTAAGATGAAATTGTCCCGTATTCAGTGCTTTACGGTCTACGGCAAACGTCCCCAAGGTACAACGACTTACTAACTAATGGATCACAACACGACGACTCCAAAAGTTTTCCGGCGAACTAAAACGATATTTGGAACTTTTTTAGATAAGATGATGAGAGACTACAATTGCTAAAATGCTAATAATGCAAGTTGTAGTGGGGTGAATGAAATGATTGAATGTAGGGTCTATTTATAGAAGTAAAAGAGGTGTGGTGTCTTTCCAAAATAGCACCTTTTAATATGAAATAATGTCTTTTCATAATGATGTTTCGGATTAGTTGCATCCCTTTAAATTAGATTGCATTAATTTAATTCAAACTCACACATTTTCACAACTTCACACCTCTTCAAACTTTCACACGTTTCCAATTTAAGTTGCCAACTTCAAGCATTAATTTCTCATTCATCCGAAATTGGATTTGAGAAAATAAATACTTTAAATTTATCTATTCAAAATGAAGATTTCAAATTTGCAACTTATTTTCGTTTCCAACAAACGAAACACCATGAAAAAATTGGTCAAAGATTGGTCAACACCAATTTTTCAAAACTAATTTCCAACAATATTGCTTCATTAGGTAGTGCTTGTAGGAGAATTTCATACATAGAAGCGAGGAACAAGTTCTTTAAGTGAAACAAACCTACTTGGAAGTGGAATCTTTGGTTTGGTATTCAAAGCAACACTTTTTGATGGAATCAATATCGCAGTGAAAGTCTTTAACTTACATTTAGAAGGAGCTACTGACAAGTAGAAAATTGGTGCATTTTATCGAGTGTATATTCATGATTTTATAATATTTTAGATGATTAAATGCACCGTTTCTACACCTATATGTGTTTTATGTCTCCAAATACTTCATGAATTATTTTCTTAATCATTTTAGGACATTTTGAAGTACTTTGGAGTCGAGGAAGATGATCGTGGAAAGAAGAAAAGTCATTTGGGCCGATTTAATTTCCAAGGCCTAAAAGAATTAAAGAGAAAAGAAGAAGAATAAATGAAGCCCAATTTTGAAGAAGAGACAGAAATGGGTCAATGCCCAAAAGGGTTTCAAATCTAAAGTCATTAGCCGCAATCTTTGACTTGATTTGTAAGAAAAGGGAGAAGTTTATATATGGAAGAGAATCATTCACGTCCAGGAGGAAGGAGAGAGAGTGATTAGCGCCAGAGAAGAGTTCAAGTTTCTATTAGGATTAGATTAGAGATAAACATTTTTTGAATTTCTAAATTAGTTTAATTTGATGATGGATTGCTCAACCTTTATTGGGGATTCGATTTCAAGGATGGTCAGTTAGTCTGTAATTTCGGTTAGTTGAGATGTTTGAACCCGTTTATCTTTTATTTTCTAATTAATCCCATAACTTTCTCTCGATATTTGATTAGAATTGATTATGTTATCTGTGTATATCATTTTTGATTATTTGATGCTTGATTTAGACTGATCACCTAGGTTAAGTGTTGATAATTGATTGCTAGAATTTTAGATCATGAATCCTAATTGTTGTGGTCTAATTTTCATTAGTGGTAAACTAGAGGTTGTGCATCTCTAGGGTAACATAATCCTAGGGTTACCGAATCGAGCTTATGTATTTGGGGTCTAGTTCATCCTTTCGTCTTAGTAATTAATGCATTCGATGAATTAAATCTAGAGAGCTTATTCTAGGTTATTCAATTGAATATGGTTAATTAGCGATCTTATCCTAATTTAACTAATCTTAAGAGACGATTCGGTTTAACAGAGTTTGTTGTTAGACTAGGGGTGATAATTCTATGATAATCTGAGAGAGGGAAGTTACATTGATTAGGCAATGATTGATAACGGGGGATAACTGAACTGTTAACTGAAATATTTTCATCTACCGATTTCTTGTTATTTATTTACTTTTTAGGTTATTAATTTATTTAGTGATATTTTTTCAATCTAAACCCCTCCGGTTTATTATTTTAATGAATTGAACATAGATGATATAGTTTATTCTACACTCCTCGTGGGATCGACTCCGACTTACCCTAGCTACTAGTTAGTGAGGTTAGGAAGGAAATTAATTAATTTTATCGCGTCATGATAGCGCGGTCAGCAACTAAAAGTTTTGATACCGAAAGTGAAATATTGACTTCCATTCGCCATCGGAACTTAATCCAAATAATTGGTTGTTGTACTAACACATAATTCAAAGCTTTGATTCTTGAATATATGCCAAATGGGAGCTTGGAGAAATGGTTATATTCTGATAGTTATTGTTTGGATTTGGTGCAAAGATTGAAGATAGCAATAGATGTTGCATCTGCCTTGGAGTATCTTCATCATGGTCATATATTTTCGATTGTTCATTGTGATATAAAGTCAAGCAATGTTTTGCTCGACCAAGATATGATTGCTTATGTTGGTGATTTTGGTATTACCAAACTCTTTGATGATGGGCAGATTGAGGTTCTAACTAAAACATTGGTAACTATCGGTTATGTAGCACCAGGTGATGTATAGTGTTCAAAATTTTGAATTGGGAAAACCTCAATTTTCGTGTTGCGTAAGTTATGTCTTATACATTTTTTTACCATCAATTTTACGTATTCCATTGTATTCTAACCATGTTTTTTTTTCGATTGTGATCTGATTTTGATCTTGATGTCAATTTTTACCTACGTGGACGTGTGATTGAAAATTTTACATCAACAATTTAAAAGTCCACACAGGCAAAAATTGAAATTTTGAGTAAAATTAGATGAACATTGAAAAAAAAATGATATTTAAAGAACCAAAATTGGAATACATAAAATTGATGGTAAATGAGTGGACAAGACCTCAATTATGGAACGAAAACTGTAATTTTTCCTTTAGAATTTCAATTTCTTAGCTTATGTTTCTTTGTTGTGTAGTCATTTTTTTTCTTTTTTTGTGAACTTATCGTTTGACAATAACAAACATTTCATACAATTAGAGTATGGATTGGAAGGAAAAGTATCAACAAATGGCGATGCATATAGCTTTGGAATATTATTGTTGGAGATGTTTACAAAAAAGAAGCCAAATAGATGATATGTTCAACGGGGAATTGAGCTTGAAGGAGTGGGTGAATAAAGCACTACAAGAAAATGCAATAAGTGAAGTTGTTGGCCCCAGTTTGCTAGCAAGAGAAGATCAACATTCATCTATGAAAGAATATTGTAACACCCAAAATTTTCAAAATATTAATAATATAAGTTAAATAAAAGTAATAAGGTTTGCATTATGTTATAAAATTAATAAGCATAGTTATGAAAGAATATTGTAACACCCAAAATTTTCAAAATATTAATAATATAAGTTAAATAAAAGTAATAAGGTTTGCATTATGTTACAAAATTAATAAGCATAGTTATGGGTAACTATAGTTAGGTCATTGTCATACAAATTTTTTTATCTATTTCATGCCTTACTTTTCAACATTTGGGAAGAAAAGTCCCCATTTGAGGAAATAATTGGATGTAAAAGTCAAAAAGGAAATTCTCTATCTCTATTTTCTCTTTCTCTTTCTTTTCTAAATTTTCTTTCTCATTTTTTTTCTCTCTCTACCGATTCTCTCTCTCTCTCTCTGCACAAGCTCTCTTCTCTTTCTCTTTGCACTCTCTCCTTTTCTCTACTCTTTAGCTCTCTCTTTTCCCCTCTATCTGCTACTCTATATCTCTTCCCTCCCTCTCTCTTTGCTGCAAAATTTCTGCTGGGTTTGTGTTGGAGCCGCGTGGTTGCGCCGGTGTGGCTGCTGGGGGGCCGCCGCTGGAAACGGCGGCGGAGAGGTATATATATGTGGGTATACGGGTGTGTTTATATATATATATGTAATTGTGCGGTGTAAGTGTATGTGTGTGCAGGATTGTGGTGTAGCCGGCGACATGAGTCGCCGGTAGTGGCTGAGGTGGTGACAAGGCAGTGACAGGGGATGGTTTTGGGGGAGGGTGTTCATTTGTAAATTTGATTAAGTTTAGGGACCTTTGTGCAAAACTTAGAATTCTTGACAATTCAATTTTGAACTCAATAATTATGCATATTACATTTTACAACCCTAAATTTAAGAAATATGTTATAAGACCCATAATTTATGAATAATGACATTTAAAGCCTAATAGATATAAATATTACATTTTATATCCTTAAGCTTATGGAAATAGGTTTTAAACATCATAAATTATAAATAATGATAACGGACCCTAAATTTTAATAAAATTATATTTTGTAACCTACAAACAAATTAATAATATTTTGTATTGCTTATTAGAACTATTTTATATTGCTAAAATGAACCCTAGAATATGCTGAAATTACAAAAATACTCTTAAAGTTGTTGAAATTGTATTTTATTACCCATAATTGGTTGAGCTTATAAAACGGACCCTAAATATTACAGATATTGCTTTTGAGAATTAATATATATATATATATATATATATATATGAAATAATGAATTAGACCCAAACTGTAACGCCCCTATTCTTTTGTAAATAAATCTTAACTGAGACGTTACTTACTTATAAAATTCACTCTTTAAATAAAAAAAGAAGATAAATAAAAAAAATCAATAATAATTGTGAAATATAGATTTCTTAAAATTCATAAAATTAATCACTTTAAATAAAAAAAACTTCTGTAACCTTGGATCATCGGCTACCAGCATCCACCGTTCGCACCCCATGCCATAAAATCCCTAAACTGAAAACATTTTAAAAAGAGGGGTGAGTGACAAAAGTACACTCAGTAGGGTGGGGAAACTCGGGATGACATAAAATAATTTTACAAGATTTTTCACGCACATGCCAAAACACCATTTTATCGGATAAAAATAGATTTTCGTAAAACATTTGTCTTTTAATAAAAATCATAGAAAATAGATCATTTCAATCACGTGACTTAAATCATTTTATAATGTAAGCATCCATCTCAAATCAATCATCCTACACATTCAAACATATCACTTTCATTATCACATTTACGGTTTTTAACTGTCTTGCAAACATATGCGGGTCTTAGCCGCCCTGAAAACATATAATCCATCATTCACATTCAAACAACACTTTTCACATAATTTACGGTGCTTAGCCGCCATGAAAACATTTGTGGGTCTTAACCGCCTTTTTACGGTCGTTAGCCGTCGTAATACGGTGATCAGCCGTCTTTATGCGAGCCCTAGCCGCCTTGCATATGCATGCACATGCACACATAATTACTTCACACATACACATATCAACCATACACATCAAAGCACATTAATTTAACATAACACTTAGTTGCAGTTCTCAATTGCCATGAAAACACATCTTATTTGCACATATGCAAATCTTAACTTCACACCATTCTTCACCTTTGCATTCATAGTAAATCGTTCACATTCCGAAAACAATCACAATCCATCACGTGTTATAAATCATTCGTCAATCACATTCTCATTTAATAACAATCTTAGCTCATAGCACTTTATTCACATAACACATATATATCAACCTCACGTCAATCAAGTAAAAGATTTCATATTTTAAATACTTTGAAAGAATATAAATACCGTATTAAGAATTTACCCCCACCTTTCGAAGATGATGCTTGTAAAACGTTTACTCTTATCCAAGCTTAATCTTTCCTTCTTTCGTATCTCCTACAAAGTGTAATTGCTAGCTTTAGAAATTAATCGAACTATTCTTAATTAAAATACATTCTTAGTTTAAAACTTTTCTGTTAACAAACCATCTAACAGGGTTTACAAAATAAAATTAAATATTAATGTAATATGCTAGGGTGATAACACTCAACCCAAAACCCGACCTGAAACTAAGTTTCCTTAATTATTTCAATAAGGATCTAGGATTTTATATCTTAATCGACATATAAAGAGGTTTAAATAATATAACTTAATTACTATAATTTTTCTTTGTCATTTAATTAAAGCTCGGTTTCTTACAAGGTTGTGGTTTAAAAGTAAAATGAATTATTTTTAAAGTAAATATAGGGTTTAAATGAAATTATAATGAAAATGCGTTTATTAAAATATTAGAAAACTTAATTAGACTTTATTTAAATCTTGAAATACTTATCTTAGTTTTCAGGAAAATTAATTATAAAATTATGATTTAGGTTAGATCTTGAAGATTTGATAATAATTCTAAACAAGTAAATTATAAAACTTTTGGCTTCAAATAATTCTTGAAGAGCTTTAAAATAATCTTAGAAAATCTAATTATGTACTTTACAGTTTAACTTAGATATTAAGAAATTTGAATATATTTATGATTATGACGTATTTTGTAACAACCAGGTTTTAAATGGATAAAATTTATATATATGAAACATAGAATATTTTTATACCATTAGATGCGTAACGGAAAAATAAGAAGATAGAAACGAACTAGAGGTCAATCGAACACCTGTAGCTCAAACCGCGAAGAAAAGGGCAAAATACGGAGTTTCAAAAAAACGAGGAACGGAATCGTGATGAACATAACCGAAATCTTATCGTGAATAGTAACCGAAACTATTGTGAACAGTAACCTACTCTATGAACAGTAACCCTACCCCTATAAACAGTAACTTTTCCATTTTCTATAAATAGGCCCTAGTTCGATTTCATTTTCACCGTTTCTTCGAACGAGCCGAAAAGCGCCGAACACACGTAAGTCTCTCTTTCCTCTCTCTTTTTCTTTCCCGTCTTTATTCTGTCTCCGGCCGCCGCCGCCGCCGCTGCGCCGTCGCCGGAGTTCGCTGGAAAATTTTAAAGTTGTCGGTTTCGACTGATTTTCGCACACAACGTAGCCCTCGACGATAGAAGTCTAAGGCAACTTCCGGAATTCAATTTCGATTCTCCGTTCGCCGGAAAATGACGAAAAACCACCGCTGCCGTCGCCGGAAAAAGTCAAACTCGTCCGTTTTCGCTGATTTTCATATATAACGTAGCCTTCGACGATACGAATTTAGGACAACTTCCAGAATTCAATTCCGATTTCTCGTTCGCCGGAAAACGACGAAAAACCAACTCCAAAACATTTAACCCTTATTTTCAGCCACCTTTCTCTCTCCCGTTTTTCTCTCTCTTGTTTTTTCTCTCGAGGTTGCAGGCACCGGAAGGGCCTGCCGAGGTTGTGGGCTAGCCACTGGAGGGGTGGTGCCGCCTTGGGTGGCGGCGCCGGTGCCGGAAAACGGCATGGAAAAGGGGCTGTTGCACATGGGGTTTTGTGTGTGTGTAATGTGTGTGTTGTGTATGCATGCTGTTGGGGGTTGTATTGGTGGTTGCCGGTGACTGGAAGTCGCCGGCCAGTATCCTAGGTGGTCGGGGGAAGGGTCACCGGCGACTGGAAGTCGCCGGCCGGAGCTGGAAAGGCGGGGTTTGGTTATGTATTTTGTGTGCGATGAAGGGTTTTTGAGGATATTTTTATGGCACTATTCATGCCGGAATCCGGTGAGGGATGGTCGGAGGTGGTAGCCGGCGGTGCAGGCTCGCCGGAGGATAAGGTGGTGTTGGCATAGGACGGCGCCGCCGCAGCCGGTGGTTCCGGGAAGGTGGGTACTGAAGCAGGATCGTGCCGGGAGCGTTGCTTTGTTTTTCTCCCGCAAGACGCATCCTGTAAATTTTAAGACGCGTCCTGCACGCTAAACTGAACTTGACAGAATTGTAGTCTCTGTTTTGCTCGCAGGACGTGTTTTGGAAATACCAAGACAGGTCTTGGGAGACGCCGAGGAGTTGTTTTTCTCCCGTCGCTGGGAACACGCGTGACGTCGTATTTTCGATCCGAATCTCATTTTCTTTTCATCGTTCTTTAACATCGAGTCGTCGCCAACGAGATATCGCGGAACGGGGGTCATGGGTCCCGGTCAAAATCAACCCTTTGATCACATTACCAAAATACCCTTCAATCTTAAAACGCTCCGTTCGAGCTCGTTTCAACTCCGATTGAGCTCATTCTTGTTTTGTTGTGATCCAAAATCCATTCTCTTTCATCTCAGCCTTATAAACTGATTTTTCTCTCTTGTTTCTTCAACCTCAATCGTTAGGCCTACCGTTTCGATCCGTCTCATCTCGATCGATATTATCCGATTCGATGTTGTTTTAATATTTAATTATAGATTATAATGAGCTAAGAAAACATCGTAAATTATGTAGGCTACCTGTTGGATTGAAGCTCTGGAATACGAGATCCTTGACTTGCTGATCACGTGGTAACCACCGAACAAGGTGGGGGTAAACTCTTATCTATGTTTTAAACTGTACGGTTTTATGGAAAACTATGTGACTAAGTGATCTAAATCCTGTTATTATGTGATGTCATTTTCAAGTGAAATGTTTTTACTACGTGAACAGGATTCTAGTAAATTATATGATTTTGAGAAGCTATTGATTTCAAGTGATACAAATGCAAATGGTTTCAAATGATGATAAGACGGGATAATACCCGCTAAAAAGGGGTTTCTTTAGAAACCAACATATGTCAAGGGATTTTCTTTACCTATGTGTTATGTGAATTATGTAGCCAACGTGAACATGACAATGTGCACTATGTGTTATGTGGAAACTGTTGTATGATAATTTAACTGCGCATGCGTGTGCCATGCCAAGTAGGGTACTCCTCGTCGGAGCCCAACAAGGGGGTATTCTACGGAATCCCAACATGAAGGGTGTAATAACCCAAAATGGGGTCGGCTTGGGGCCTCGATAGGTCTTCTTCGGAAACCTATTCAACGGATTGCATTGGGACTCTTCGGGAGTCTACAACGTGTATATATATATAGTATTTAAGAAATGTTATGTGTACCCCTTTTAATGTACAAATCAACCCCACTAAGTGTCCTTTTGGCACTTACCCCCTTTCATGTGTTTTATTTTACAGAAAATTTCGGAGGCGAGGAGGAATGAACAGAGATGCCTGTTATATTATTTTTGTATGTATATATGAATGTATTTGAGATGTGAGATCCTGATGTATTCTTTCCGCTGCGAATATTATGTTAAATCGGTTGAAACCGATTATTGATATATAATATCTTCTGTTCATCTCCTACCTTATTTTCTTTTTCCTGCACGCCCATGTGGAAAACTCTGATAAATTCTCTATAAGAAATTGGGGCGTGACAGTAATGGTATCAGAGTCTGGCTCTACCTTCTTTTTCGTAGGGCCTTGCTCATAAATTTTTTTTGTTATGTGTATATTAATAAATATGGATAGTGTGATTAATATGTAAATTAGACAGGCAATTCTGTTCAACCTCCCTCCACAGGTTTGATTGGAAAATTTTAAAATTTTATAACGTGATGATATGAATGTCATTACCTGTTATGGGATACTGTGTTGGAATGATATGTACCGTTAAGTTTAAGAGGGGGCTTTACGGGTATAGGCTGATGATAAGAACTCGTGTAACTTCTATATGAAAGATGAATAGGGTTTACGTTAATGCTAGGATGCGAGTACTGTTTGTAGAGACACGTGAGGAGAAGTTCCGGCGCTATTATTTTTACGAGAGTAGATAGTGTACATGATCCTTTTAACACGATGCGTATTTGGTAATAAGGTTGTATGTGAGGTGGGAGCATAAACCCTAGCCTCTCTCACTTCTTTATTTATAACTCAACCTGTAGCTGCCTCTCTTCATCTCTCTTATCTACGAACCAGATCTCTTTCTCTCTCTCACGAGCTATGTCAAGAGGAAGACCACGAAAGGATCAAACCACAATGGTTGATCAGCCAGAACGGGATGATAATGTAAACACGATGGATCTAGTATCGGTTCTGAGGGGTTTAGCACAACATCTTTCATATATATTTCATAACATGTTTAGTTAATTATTATTTAAGAGGATTAAAATTGATATTTAATTTGATATTTATGTTTGAACTTGACTTTGGGAAATTAACTAGTAAAGTTCATAATTAACTTAAGATCATTAAATCATTTTTTAACAATATAGGGAAATTATTTAAATGTTTAATATTTATAATTAGGCATTTGGTTTGTTTATTAAATTATGAAGATAAAACATAATGTCTATAATTATATTTAGGACAAAATGTCATTTAAATTAAGAGAGATTGTAATTTATATTTATAATTAGGCATTTGGGTTATTTATTAAATTATGAAGATCACAACATAAGGTACATAATTATATTTAGGTCCATATTTATAATTTCCCAATAGTTATGAGGATAACAAGATGTGAATTTAGGGTTTTAAAACCTAGATTTAAGATAACTATTAGATTGTACATATTTTAATTATTATAATATCTCTAAGGTTAATTTGCAACCTAATTCATTAGATTGAATTTAATTCATTTATTCATATATATATTAAATCTCGAAAATAATATCTGTAATATCTAGGATCCGTTTTATAATCCCAACCCATTATGGGTAATAAAATACAATTTCAATAACTCTAAGAGTATTATTGTAATTTCAATAAAATTCTAAGGATCGTTTTACCAATAATAAACAATTCTAATAGGCAATATTTAATATCATCAATTTATAGTATACATAATGTAATTTTATCAAAGTTCAGGGGTCCGATATCATTATTTATAATTCATGATGCTTAAAATATAATTTCATAAACTTAAGGGTATCAAATGTAGTATCTATAATTATTGAAGTCCAATATAATTTTCAATACTTTCAGGATTGGCAAATAAGCCCCTAAACTATTTCTAATTCCCTTAAATTAGCCCCCCCACAATTAAACCATTCCCAGCCCCCCCTGCTCCCTGCCCCCTTCCTCCACCTTCCTGCACCACTGCTTACACACCCATATATATATATTACATACAAACCTACCTATATATATACACATGTTAATATACATAGCAACACACAGAGGACAAATACATATATAAACACCCCCGTATACACACCTAGCCCCAACCTTAGCTATAGATGTTACTTCATTCCATACCTTTCCCAGCCACCACAGCCGCCACCCCTCGGCCTCACCACTGCCGCCGTTCGACCCGGCGCCAACACAGCCTGCCGGCGCAGCTCCGGCGTCGGCCCCCCTCCCCTGCACACACACAAATTCAAACATATATATATATACACCCGCACAGTCGCCGCTTGCAGCGGCGGCTTTCACATCCTTTCTCGCCGGTGAATCACGTGCCGACTCCAGCACCAACACAACAGATAATTTTCAGCAAAGAGGAAGGGAGAGAAGAGAGAGGGAGTTTGTAGAGAGAGAGAAAAAAATGTAGAGAGGGACAAAGAGAGCCGAGAGTGAGAGAGAGATATAAAGTCCTTATCTTATTTTTCAACCTTTGACCAATTATTGATTCTTAATACTATGCTTATCCCCATATATGTTAATACCATATTATTAATACGGGTGAATAACTCCAAATACCCTAATTAATATAACACCTACTCTTTTATACCCCAAAACATATAACATTACACTTTTCTACCCATTTTTGGTAAAAGACCAAAATACCCTTTGACATTACATGTGCAATGCTATTTCCACTCTAAATTTCTTAATTCCAAACCAATTGTGCTAAGCTTGAGGTTTAATGATTGGATATAATTATCTTAGTATCTTGGATGGAAACCTTTCTCGTGCCCCAAAAAACACTTGTATTTATACTTGTGATATGGTCTGAAAGGTCTAACAACGCCAAATACTGAGTAATTTTATCTAAAAAATAAAAAATAATTAAATGTTTTCCATGACTTATATTTATTGAGATCCGATGCGTGAAGTGGTATCAGAGCCTGGTTTTATTGAAGAAATAAATTAAATTATGTTGAACAATATTATTTTCTTGTGCCTAACGGAAGAGAAAATCAAGAAAAATGTATCCGAAAATATTTCGAGATAACACAAGTGCAGGATATCAGTAATGACATCCAGCTCAGATTGGAACATAATTGTTCCAGACACATCTAAGGTTACACAAGACCTTAGGGAGATCCAGAAGACCATCATTTATTATGGTGGACAGATGGAGAAGATAGCCCGATCTCTATCAAAGATCCAAAGGGAAGTTTCAGATCTAAAACAAGAAATGGTAGATCTGAAGAAAAGATCATTCAGAGGAACGGGAAGATCAATGAACGAACGTATGAAAAATTCATTCGGAGATATTCCAATCATTTCCAAAGGAAAGGCTACGGAAGTTTCGAAGCCTAAAAGCAACGACGAACTCCTACTTGATCTCATAAGACAAGTTGGATGGAAGTCTCAAGAGTAGATCTTGCAGAATTAACCGAATCCCTTTCCAATCTCGGAATTGTGGATCTGGTAAATCTCAGGATGAACGAGCCGATTCCGCCGATTCCAAAGAAGGAAGAGGAAAGCACAAGTACGCCAGTACCGGAAGCACCAGTACCTGAAGTACCGGTTCCTCCCGAACCAAAGTGGTGGCAGGACGGGGTTGAGTATGAAGAGTACATAGCTCGACAAGCCAAAACCCGACCGGGAAGGTTTAAAGGAGTATCCAAAAGCCCTTGGGCAAAAACGATGCTTGAACCAACCCATCCGTTTGGAGTGATGCTCACAACAGACATCATCGATTTCAGAAATATGGAAGTTTTGATCGATGAGTGGATGTCATCCATGAAAGTCGCCTCATCAACACTGGATGTGGATAACGATCATTTTTGCCAGATATTGGTAAATAGTTTGCAAGGTTCAGCCAAGAAGGCATGGGAGATGACCGAAGCCTCTCTCAAAAAAGAGATCCTATCCAACGAAAATGTTATAACAATTGTCGAAAGGATGGGTCACCTGCTCAAAATATGTTTCCTCGGGGACGGATATTTTGAGGAAAGAAAAGACGAGAAGAAAAGAGAGTACACGCAAGCTCTGTTTGCTCTCGAATTGAGAAATATATGTTATGCGGATGAATATATATATTGGTTCCGCAAATATTATTTCCAAGCAGATGTACCATGGAATGTGGCAACAGATTTATTCTTTGCAAAAATCTGCAGTCCATGGAGGGAGATGCTAATGCAAACCTACAAGGTACCTACAGGCCGTGTCGATTCAGTGGCCAGAAGGATGTCCTTTTTCAAGGACAGTATACGAGAATGGTGTCAACAAGCGACACTACAAAGGAACAAGAAGAAACTAAGAGGAATGGTGAAAAAGACCCCTCTTTGTTGCGACAACAATGATTTTCCGAGTATTATCGGAGAACCACAACGCGAAAGACACGGAAAGAGAAAGAAACACTTCAAGGGAAGGTTTCAATCTAAGTCCGGAGGATCATACAGAAGACCTTCCAAACAGGGAAGATCATGGTGGTCCAAATCAAAGGCTAGATCTTACAAATCTGGTCAAAAGGCTGGTCCTTCCAGGTTTTCTTCACAAGGATCTAGATCCACAGGGAAGCCAGTAGGAGGAACAACCCGGAAAAGAACTTTCAAACGAGCTCACACTCGTGCAAATGAAAGCTTCAAGGATTGTAACTGTTGGACGTGCGGCGCGAGAGGTCATATTTCGCCCGATTGCCCAAAAAAGCAAAAAGATGTGCGCCAATTCGAGTACACAGACGACATCCGAGATGCTGTCTTCTATGGTGACTTGGTGCCAGTTTACAAGTTCGAGGACATCTCTTCAGATGAAAGCATCTATGAAGAAGAATTGGAATCTGTTTCAGAAGGATCCGATGGATCATCTACAGAATCAGACGAGTAGCTCCGGCAAACCAGAAGATAGACTCCAGACGACGGATAGTCTATCAGGATTCTTTTCAAAAATGACCATCTCAAACAAGACGATGGAAAGAATCATGCAACAAGATTCAGCTTTAGGTCCGTACGATGGATTTAAGATTGGAAGTCTTAATCGATTTTGTGACAAAATCGGAATAAGACAGCGCAAGCATCACATCATCTACCGGGTGAACTCAGGTGAGTTCTCTATTCCAATAGGGTTAACCGGTAATAACATTGAGATGCAACTTATTCCAAAAGAAGAAATTCTTGAGGAATTGAGTCGTATCAAAGAAGAAGTAGCGGTCACAATGAAATGGATTCATATTGGAACCATTGAAGTAGTGATTAAAGCTACTTTCAAAGAAGGAATTGATTCTGAATTACATCTATCTGTGATGGATAAAAGAATCAATAATTTAAGCGAAAGTTGTCTTGGTACAATGGTAGGTAATTTATATGCTGGCAAACTTATGTTTGACATACATCCTAGGATTGCATATAACCTAGCAGACCAAGATTTTAGTAGAGTCTTAACCCTTCATCAGGATTTTAAAAGACCTGATCTTATGAAAGAAGGAAATAGACCATATTCTATCACGTATAGAATTGCATATGCTCTTTCTAATACACATCATTCAGATATGTTTCTTAGGAAAGAGTATATAGAAATTCCTAGAATTTTTAAGGAATTCGCCAAAGTTATGACACCTGACCCAATTAAAATACCAAGGTTAGGAGGTGTCAACTTGCTAATCAAAGATCAACCTATTCTAAACAATAGATCATTAAGGTTTGATTCTGAAATTAGTAACAGGTTGTCCTTTTCCGAGGGTAGGATTTTAAGCCTAAAAGGAAAAGAACCAAGTGAGGATTTGTATCCACAAAAAATTAGGGTAAGAAATGTAAAAATCAAATGCCCTAATAATGAATGGAAAGAAATCCATATTGTTTTTGATATATCTAAAACTGATAATTTGTTTCCTTGTGAGGAGATATATCATTTACAACAACCAAGTATTAACAGATATGAAGGAATGTTAGAAATAGCAGGATATCATGTATCTGTTACAGGAAGTGCAGGCATAACTAAAGGAGTTATGACCCTAGGGTTAAGTTTCCTTGAAGAACATAAACCCTGGAGGAGAGATGAAAAATGGATGGAATTCGACCTTGATGGACATACAATCAGGGTAGAATAAAGCCATTATGCCAGGAATCAAGTTAGATCAAGAGATCATTAATCTCACGATACAAAGAGACCAGGCGATTGCTTTGTTAAGATCTTTGCGAGAGCAAAATCTACCAGAACAAAGAAGTATCCAAGACGTTATAAGGATACAAGAGGCTGCGTTAAGAATAAGTCAAATTAACGCACGAATAGACATGTTAGAACGCTGGAGGAGAAGGATTTATCCAAACAATCCAGACAGGTTCTGAATCATGCCCGGAAGGTGTATTGATGAAGAGATCCTGGATCTCAGAAAAGAGAAAAATGAGTTGACAGAACGCATTAGAGAAATGCGGGATAATGGACAGACTCATCAAGTAAGGTTTCAAGAGTTGATCCGTGAGCATAATGTTAGAAGCTCAAGGATAAACTTGTTAGAATCTTGGAAAAGAGGAATCTATCCAAACGATTCTGAATGACAAGTATTTTCTCTATATATATATCTGTAGGGATATTATATGAACAATATAAGACGGAATATTTTGCAGCTTATATTGACTCAGGTTCAGGCATTTGCACAGCAAAGCCAGGAGTTTTTCCCAGCGAAGCAGTGGAAAAATTACCTCTTATTGCAGGAAGAGACTTCTCACAGAAGATCCTTATACTCAATAAAGGTATTCGAGAAACACGAATAATGATCGGAGGCGCATTCGATACCCCTTGGTATAAAGTAAGAATGCCACCAATCTATATTCATGACACAGGTGCTGATATTTTGCTTGTATGATACAGGTTTTGCGGCGAGAAAAGGCTTTTAATAGGATCATGCCTATTAATTTTCGCAGCAAACGTGGTGATAATGAAGCCAAGTTAACTCATCCAAAAATGCAGGATAAGAGGAAATTTGGTGAAGCTCTTTTGTCATACAGACAAGAGGGAATGGAGGAGGCACATGAAGAAGCTATTCAGTTTCTGAAAAATGCCTTACAAGAAGGACCACCCCAGATTGACATTAATGAGGAAAGTCTACTTTCTCTCGAAAATGTAAAAAGGCTAATTCGGAGGAACTACAATGAAAATCCTTTAGCCTGGTGGGACAAAAACCAGATCGAAGCAACGTTGAAGGTAAAAGAACAACACAGATATGAGTTGGTTCGATACAAGCCGATACAGATGAATCTTGAAGATCGAAAAGATATGCAAAAGATTATCAAAGAGCATATCGATCTCAAGCTGATCGAAGCAGGTATTTCTCCTTATAGTAGCCCAGGATTTTTGGTAAGAAACCATGGCGAAATAAAGAGAGGAAAAGCAAGGTTAGTAATTAACTATCAAGGTATTAATAAGATTACCGAATTTGATGGTTATTACATTCCAAGTAGAGAACACTTAATTGATTGTATTAAAGGGTCAAAAGTGTTTTCAAAGTTTGATTGCAAGTCTGGATTTTACCAGATTAAGTTAGAAAAAGAGTCTAAGAAATTAACTGCTTTTTCTACACCACAAGGTCAGTATATCTGGAACGTAATGCCTATGGGTCTTGCGAATGCACCTCAGATATACCAACGAAAGATGGATAATCTATTTAAAGATTATTTTGAGTTTATGTTTGTTTACATAGACGATATCTTAATTGCCTCTAAAAATATGAAAGATCATTTAAAACATCTTGAAATATTTTCAGAAGCATGTCATAAAGAAGGATTAGTGCTCTCTGAAAAGAAGGCAATAATCGCGGTTAATAGAATCGAGTTTCTCGGTGTTATTATTGACCATGCAGGAATGGAACTACAGGAACATATTGTGGAGAAAATCTGCAATTTTCCAGATGTTCTTAGAGATAAGAAGCACCTTCAAAGCTTCTTAGGAGTGATTAATTTTACAGGTTCATTCATTAAGGACTTGGCAAAATATAGAAAGGATTTCCGTCCTTTATTACAAAAGGATGAGAAGACCAAATGGAAATGGGAAGATATTCATTCCCAAAGAGTTCGTGAGCTAAAACAGGTTTGTAGTAACTTGCCAAAACTCGCGATTCCTCAAGATGAGGATCAGTTAGTCGTCTACACAGACGCTAATGACTTCAGATGGGCAGCAGTGCTCATGCAAAAGACATCTACGGGTGAAGAACCATGTAGATACACTGGAGGGTTGTTTACAGAACAACAGGCCAGAGTTTGGCATATTAACGAGAAAGAATTCTTTGCTGTTTGGAAGGCCTTTAAAAAATGGCCTTTATTTTTATTAGCTAAAGAATTTATATTAAAAGTTGATAATACTAACGTTAAAGCTTTTTTGAAAAACAAACTTGAATCCAAGATCGAAAAAGCACGTATTATCAGATGGCAAGCAGAATGCCAATATTATCTTTTTGATATTGTCATTGTAAAATCTAATGAGAATGTTCTTGCAGATTTCTTAACAAGAGATGGATATCCTTGAAGCAGATTCCATCACAATACGAGCAAGGCACCTTAGGGAAAATCTTGAGATGCATTACAAGGCCTTTGAGGAATTAAGGGTAAGAGCCGAAGCGGCATCTTATGTCCAGAAAGCTGATTTGGACAAAGTCCAAAAGACTCTACGTGCAACCATAACTTCAAATAATGATTTGTGGTATGCATTAGTAGATCCTGTAAACAAGGCCTGTTCACCATCGGTGATGCAGAAAGAAATATACGAGAGAAGTTCATCATCGATGAACAAACAGGGTACTTTTATACCCGAAGCAGGACATCCTGCTGATGAAAGTTTTTCATCGGATATCGGTGAAAAGGCTGATAAGGCCGAACCAAGTGTTTTATCGGATTCCGATAAAATTATTAATTCGGAAGGTCAGGAAGTAATTCCAGACAACCCGAGTCAACCCAGCACCTCTGGGGTAAAAGAGGGAGAGGTTAACCTAAGGCCCCAGACTGGCCCTAGACAGGTTAACACTAATCAAGCTATTTCTCCTCTGCAGGTTTACCAAAGAATATGGGAGAAATTGATAACAAGAAATGGGATCAATCCAAACAAAATTACGGCTGATTGGTCTGGCAAGTATCCAAGACTTTGGATGCTCCCGGGGGTAAACCCTCATGATGTGCGGGAATGGTTCGATTTTGGAGCAATTGCTTCAATCTTTACTACCGCACCCAGCTTTCCGGAAATTTCCAAATTACCGGATTGGATTTCCACTGCTGTGCACGATTCATGGCAGAACAACCCATACTTGGGTCGAGGAGATATACTGGAGTTAAAATTTATCTCTGCTGCTCCAGAAATTACAGGAAAAGGGTCTCATCTAGTTTTTCAATTCATAAAACTACAGAGACCTGAGATGGGGGCGATTAACCGAGCCAAAACACCCCCAGAAAACAGCCCTTTGGTAGTCGCCTTGACTGAAAATGATATATCTACTAGGCGAGCTTGGGGTCTTTGGGTCTGTCTCACTGAGATGGACAAAGTGAAGTATCCATTCAAAATATTTCATAATTCTGTGAATGGATCATTCCTGTTAAATTCCATGACAGGAACAACTACCGGATTTGCTGAAAACCTTTTTGAAAATAAGAGGAAATTAATCTGGGAAAACAAGGTTCCAGCCACGGAACAAACAAGGAAGAAGATATGTAATATGATACATATCGGGAGATGGGGAGAGCAGATATGCTCTTACTGTCAAACACAAGAGAAACCGCTGTTTGGACAGGGTTTCAAAATAAAAAAGGACAAACCCGACTACCCAAAGAAAAAGGGAAAAGGGAAGGGTTTTTAGAAAATAAAAACCAAAAATGTAATAAGAGGAAACGGGTCTAATTAGACTCGATTGTAAACAAGCTGTATTGTATTCTAAACAATGTAATAGGATACGATATAAACAGCATAGGATGCTTATTAAGACATAAGATAGTGGTTGGTCCCGCCATCTTTGAAGAATCAGCATCTGGACGAAAGAGGACAAACTTGGAGGACCCCTCCACTCATCACGAGATTCGTTGCCGACGCAAGAAGACAACGAAGGTGGTAGATGCACTTACCAAACGGTAGGTGAGAAATAAAGGAAGCTGGCCCATTACCCACTCATCTAATGGATTGCAAGCTGGCAAAGGCAATAATGCAACCTCAACAGGAGTACATTAAGGCCTATAAAAGGAGGCATTCAGCCTCAGAAGAGGATCATCGAAAATCGACACCTTCTCTTTCATTCTAAGTTTTTCGAGAAATCTTCTCTCAAGTCTGTAATAGTATAGCTTTCAAGCTTTCCTGTTTATGGGGGTTTCCCCTTCACGAGTCTTAGCCATGATAGGCTAATTCAAGTTTCTCTTCCAATGGTGGAGAAGATATATATTGTAAAATAGTTTAGTTTATTTTCTTCAATAAACAAGGCTTTTGCTTTCCGACATTCTGTCCAAAAATTTTATAATTCTGAGTGAAAAATTATCCAGTAGTGCGTCTCCCCGTGACCTCCTTGAAGGCAGGTGGCCGTTGAAAAGGAGTGTGATCAGGGTTCCCAAGAAAATCGGTTTCAGAACCATAGACTGCGGGCGAGTGGTTGGATCTTTGATCCGTAAAACCTGAACCGAAGGTCCAAGGGAACTTAAGAGACAAAGACGAGGTATGATTTAAACTCAGTTTTATTTTATTTACGGAAGCATGTTGGGCCTGATATTGATCAGAGGGCTAATCCGGATCTAATAAGTATAAGGATTGGAAAAAGAAAACTGCTAATGGCATAAAATGGCATTTTGGAAATTTATAAAAGTCAACAAGGGTGAAATAGTATTTTTCTTTGAAAAATGGGTATAAAACATACATGTTTATATTGATTATGGTAGGAAAGAGATATTTTATATGGAATATGGTATAAAAGGGGATTGGTTATATATATTGGGGTAGGATGGGATATCAACCCTTATTAATACTTATAAATTATATTATAATGTAATATTGTTTAATTAAAAAAAATTAGTTGTTGCAGGGATGGAGGGAGCCGAGAAGAGAGAAAAAGAGAGTGTCTCCCTTTTGACTTTTTAATCCAAATTATTTCCTTAAATTGGGGCTTTTCTTCCCAATTATTGAAAGGTAAGATAGATATAGATATATTTGTGAAAATGACATAACTATACTTATCCATAATTATGCTTATCAATTTATAACAAAATGTAAAATTTATTATTTATAACTTATATCATTAATATTTTTTTTTTTAATTTTAGGGTGTTACACAAACTAATGAATTAGGTTACAAATTAACCTTAGAAATATTATAATAATTAAAGTATGTACAATTTAATAATTAACTTAAATCTAGGTTTTTAAAATCCTAGATTCACATCTCGTTAACCCCATAACTCTTAGGAAATTATAAATATGGACCTAAATATAATTATGGACCTTAGGTTTTGATCTTTATAATTTAATAAATAAATCAAAGGCCTAATTATAAATATTAAACATTTAAATAAATTCACCATATTGTTAAAAATGATCAAATGATCTTAAATAAATTATGAACTTTACAAATTTAAACCCCAAAGTTAAGAATCAAATTAAATGTCAAAGTAAATATCAAATTCAATCCTTTTAAATAAAAATTAACTAAAAATGTTAGGCAATTTAATATATTTCCTAAATTAACCTATAATTTAAGGTAGGATTTTATAGTTGAGGGTTATCACCCTATCGTATTACATTACTACTTAATTTTATTTTGTAATTGATAGGATAAAATGTAATAGATTTTGATGAGACAAAACATGTAATAGACTAGAACATTAGCTATCTAGATAGGTTTTCATATGTAAAATAGCTAAGACAAGGATGCTGGAAAGACATGAAGATTCTGCCAAGGAACCAGAAAGCCGAGTCCCTGCTACCTGCATGCTGTATCAAGCAACCAGGAACCTGGAGATAGTCAAGGAAGTTGACTTACTCGAAAAGGATGCTACAAGGAACCTGGAGATAGTCAAGGAAGCTGACTTACTCGAAAAGGAAGCTACAAGGAACCTGGAGATGGTCAAGGAAGCTGACTTACTCAAAGAGGATACTACCAGTTACATTAAAATCAGTGCAACCTGACTAGCTAGTAGAGTCACTCCAGTTCCAGCAAATCAGAGACTGCCATGTGTGAAAAAGCAGCAAGGACACAGCACAAGCAGACTGCAGAATGAAGTCGCGCAGACAAAGGACAAGGCAGTGGTAGAACAGAATGAAAGCATTTCAGAACAGGTGTCAGAAGATCGGTAGAACCAATCAGGAAAAGACACCTCATCAAGCAAATGACTGTCTTTCTAACGGGCAGAAAACTATCTGATGCCTATATATAGAAGACTGAATGCACAAGAGATTATACCAAGAAACCCAACAAACGAGAAGCAAATCAAGAGAACATACGCGAAGCAAATCATCTACAAGCTCAAGCTTTCATATTCAAGTTATTCAGACTTAGCAGTAGCAAGCCAGCTACCTTTGTGATCTTCAGAAGTTCAAGGAGCTTGCTGCATTTGATTGTTTGAAAATTCACATCTTATTCAAAGTCTGTTAGGAGTCACTTAGGCAGGATTTTACCCTACTAAGTTGTAATCTCTCTGAAGAAGAGAAAGGATCCTGTGTGGGTCGGATAACCTGTGTGGAGATCCTGTGTGGGTCGCTAGTTGGTCACTGTGCAGCTACCTGTATGGATAAAGCTGACAGTTTTGTTTAAAGTATAGTTTGTATTAGCAGAGTCTATTGTAAATCAAACTTGCTTTAACAAAGTTCCTCCTTGTGAAGGAGTAGAGAGGACGTAGAGGGATTACTCCACCCTTGAACCTCTATAAGCTTGCTTGTGTTCTTTACAGCTTTATATACATCTATTTGCATTCTGAGCATACTGCATTAAAAGCGTGTTTCGAAAATCATAAGCATTTCCGCTGTGCATTATATTCTCTGTCTAAGTCCGGAGGTCACTGCCTAAGCAGCAACCTATCGAGCAGTAAGCTTACTAGCTACCTGTTCATCAAGGACTTAACATTTTTGGAATGAAAAGTTGAAAATTTGATAAGGTTAATTCACCCCCCCCCCTCTTAACTTTATACCTCTTGGGACCAACAGTAATAAATCTTGGTTTTTAATTTATCTTTATTCTATTGAAAGAGTGAATTTTATAAGTAAGTAACGTCTCGGTTAAGGTTTATCTACAAAAAGAATCGGGACGTTACAAATATTGTGTTGGATTGATCTTTCATCTGGTAGTAAAATGTTTAGCCATTTCACCTAATGAAAGAATCAACATGACTGAAGTAGCTGCCACTCTGCAGAAAATAAAAATCACAGTTGCAGTGGCAGAAACTAGACCCAAAGGCATTAATCATATGTCAATCCCATTACTACTTATAATAAGATATATAGTATATATATATATTATATATATATATATATATATATATCTTCCAATTTTATCACAACTTCATAGTTCAAAGATGTAAATATATTGATAGATTCTCTCATTTTGCAGAATTATTATATAATATTCAAGAAAACGTGGCTTAAGCTTTATTAATATGGTTAAAAAAAAAGAATATTTACTTTACGGAAAATCTCAATTTTCATCGTGTAATTTATACCTGGTTCTTTTTTTTTTTTCAATTTTAATTCTTTAACTATTTTTTAGAGTTTATTACTTTTTTTGCCCCGTAACTTAGGGGGTCTGGCAATTTCGGACCGTAGCTTTTCGGGCTGGGCAATTTTGCCCCGTAATTTATCGGGCTTCGCGAATTTTGCCCAAATTAAGCCCGAATAGCTTAATTTGTACCGAATTGGCACGTGAACCGCACTGTGAGCGGCTAATTCGGGCTATTTGTACTGATGTGGCGAATTTTAATCTATGTGGCATTTTTTTTTTCCACTCCACCTGGATGAATTCAACTAAAGGGAAAATAGATATAACAAAAATAAACAGAAAAATAAAAAAAAATCACAAAAACATAAAATAAAATAAATTAATGAAAATTGGAAATATAAAAGATTTTTGATCTCTGTTTCCAATCTGATATTTCCCCAAAATTGAAAATACAAAATCCCTAAAAAATTAGTTAAAAAAAAACACTTTTTCTTCATCTTCTTCACTGCACCACCCACCGCACCACAACACCACTTCAGAAACAACTAAATCTTCACTACACGATCCATTTTTGAACAAAACTAATTATTAAAGATGGAGATTCACCCCTCGGATTCTCCACCCAAACTTCACACTCCCACCTCTACGCAGACACCGGCGGCGTTCAGCGGCGGCGCCACCAGAATTTGAATTTGAAGATGAAGGATTTCGAACCTGCTAAAGCTAGGGTCTGTTTGGTGGTTTGAAAAAGCTGTCCTCCAACATCGATTGTCACGATATTTGTAAGATTTACAAGATTGAAGAAGATCTGAGGAACAAATATGTTCTGTAAATATACTGTGGAATTTATATAGTGTGGAATGCATAGAAAGGAGGCAGAGAGGAAGTTATATACTGTGGAAGGAAGGGGCAGAGAGGTGAAGATTAGAACCATAATTTCTCTAAATTTGGCAGAAAGAGGTGAAGATTGCAGGGCCAGCCAGGCACCATAGCTTCTTCGATTCGATGAAGAATTCTCTGGCCAAGTCTCCGACGCCATTGATGGGCTGAATGTCTTCTTCTTCTTCATCTGTACTCTTCTCTGGTTTTCGTTGTAATAGTGGGGAATTTGATTCGCTACAACAGTGGGGAATTTGATTCTCCAGAGAGGTGGTTAGGAGATCAGACATTGTTGTATGGGGCAGGCTAGGGTTCTCAAGAATTTGGGGGAATTAGGGTTGTAATCAATTTGGGGATTTGTCTTTATATTTACACATAATTAATCTATGTGGAGGGAAAAAAAAAAGAGAAATGTCAATTGGGCAAAAGAAATGCCAAATCAGCACAAATAGCCCGAATTGTGAATTTTCAGGGCTCACATGCGATTCACGTGCCGATTGGCCCAAATTAAGCAATTCGGGCTTAATTTGGGCAAAATTCGCGAAGCCCGACAAATTACGGGGCAAAATTGCCAGCCCGAAAAGTTACGGTCCGAAATTGCCAGACCCCCTAAGTTACGGGGCAAAAAAAGTAATAAACTCTATTTTTTATTTCCAATTTTGAATGATTTTGATAGGAATGTCAATTTATATGCCTACATAGATGTTGGCATTGAAAAATCGACATCATGAATTTCGACGTCACGTAGGTTAAAATTCAAAATTTTAAGTAAAATCGAATGAAAGTTAAAACTAAGTGATAGTTATAGGAATGAATTGAAATATGTAAAATTGGTATCATGTGGTAATAAAAGATGAGTGTGTCTAATGTGCACCAGTTGCACATGCAATCCGGGTTGATTCGGATCCGCATGTTTTATTTTTTTTTGTTTCAGGCCAAAACTTTTATGTACAAATTCGGTGACCTTTATGTACAAATGTTGTGACCTTTATACATTGTAACTTAGAAAAAAAAAAGAAGAATTTCAAACAAAATTTGTACATAGGTACCTTTATGTGATATTCATGTGTCCCTTATGTATATTTATGTGACATCTATGAATATTTATACATTGATACCTTTATATGAAATTTCATGTAATACTTCAAGCTTAATTTTTGGTTGCCAATCACTAGAACAATTAAATTTGTCAAATAATCAATTCAGAGGATCTAACCCTCCATCATTGAGAAGTATCAAAGGCATGATACAATTGGAGTTATCTAACAATAATCTTTCTGACAAATACCGAAGTCTTTGAAAGATCTGCATTATCTTGAATATTTTAATGTGTCTTACAACAAATTGAAGGAAAATTTCCGAATGGGGGTTGTTTTGTTAGCTACACTGCTCAATCGTTTCTTCACAGCTTTGCTCTAGGCGGTTGCAAAGAAATTTGAAGTACCCCCTTGCTCAGAAAGTCATAGAGGTTCAGGATCAAAAATCGTTGTCTAGTTATTCAAGTATATTTTGCCCTCCTTCATTTCGGTTGTTCATGTTATATTGATTTTCATACTCTTGCTCATCAGTAAATGAAAACATAGAAGAATATTATTACCTGAAGATACTTCACTAGCACTTTGGAGGAACACTTTCTGATGGATTGAATATCGCAATAAAAGTTTTCAACTGAAGATACTTCACTAGCACTTGTATTAATTGGAGAAGAATTTCATACATAGAACTTATGCAAGTAACTAGTTCTTTCAGTGAAACAAGTCTACTTGGTAGAGGGAGTTTTCGTTCGGTATTTAGAGGAACACTTTCTGATGGATTGAATATCATAATAAAAGTTTTCTAACTTATAGTTAGAAGGGGCTTTCAAGAGCTTCGAAACTGAAAGTTAAATATTGAGCTATATTCGCCATCGTAACTTAGTCCCAATAATTGGTGGTTGTACCAACACCGAGTTTAAAGTCTTGATTCTTAATGTATGCCAAATGGAAGTTTGGAGAGAATGGCTACATTCTGACAATTAGTGTTTGGGTTTAATACAAAGATTGAAAATAAGCAGCAGATGTGCATTAGCATTGGAATATCTGCATCATACATTCAATTGTTCATTGCTATATTAAGCCAAGCAATGTTTTGATTGACGAAGATATGACTGCTCATGTTGCTGATTTTGGTATTTCCAAGCTTTTTGATGAAGGGGAGGCAATGATTCGGACAAAACCTTGACAACTATAGGTTATGCAGCATCAGGTAACATACAATCTTCATAATGTCTTGAAATTTAATTTCTCTCTATTTATTTATTTCCTAATATTCTCTAAAAGACAGACGATATGTTGAGCGAGGAAATAAACTTGAAGGAGTGGGTGAATGATGCATTACAAGAAAATGCAATAAGTGAAATAAAAGAAATACATTAATTGTCTTAAAAGAAATAAAAAACATAAAAACCACTAAAATAATTCAAAATACATTAATAAAAAAAAGAGTTTTTACATATGAATTGAAGTTTACATTAAAAGAAAATATGAATTTTTTTTAAATTTAAATAAATAAAGTATTTTAAATAAGTGTTTTGATCAGACATGCACCTGAAGAATGCGCACCGTGCGCACTTCTTTAAATTTTTTTTTTAATTTTTAATATTTTATATTATACACATAATTCTTTTTTCATACTACCACTTTACATATTAATTTTCTTATCAATTTTCATTTGAGACACCTAACCCCTCATCAACATCTTTATATACGGGATTTCTTATCAATTCTCATCTCAAATATAGACGTAACCTCTCAGCAACATAGACTTTTATTAATCAATTAAATGAAATAATGAAAAAAATATTCAATTAATCAATTCTAAAGAAATCCTAAATCCTAGTCAATGTTCAAGAAATTTTTAAAATTAATCATAAAAATTATAATATGAATTGAGCAGCAAAGAGAATAAATTCTCACCAAATTCTTAAAATCAACAAATCATATCCTCCAACTCAATTATCAATCCTTAAAATCCCCAAGTTTATTTAATTGCCAGTACCATAATTTTCTAAATATAAATACTTTCAGAAAAGAGAAAACTTTTAAAAAAGAGAAAAAATAAGAAAATATTATACTTGACGTGGTACAGTTTCTCCTGTCATACCCACTAGTGTCACAACCACAATCACTAATAAGAATTTATTCTCTTTGCATGAGCATATTTTAATTATTATGATTAATTTTGATGATTTCTCGAACATTGATTAGGATTTGGGATTTTTTGAGAATTGATTAATTGAATATTTTTCATTGTTTCATTTAATTGATTAATTCAATATTTTTCATCTACTAATGAGAATTTATTCTCTTTGCTCCTCAATTCATATTTTAATTTTTATGATTAATTTTGAAAATTTTTTGAACATTGATTAGGAATTTTTAGAATTGATTAATTGAATATTTTTCATTGCCTGATCAAAACTCTTTAAATAATTTACTAAAAATGCAAAACATATAATTTTGAAATCCACATTTAATTCAAGTTGAAAATATGTTTAATAAATTTGTAAATACTCAAATAAAATTTGAAAAATAATTATCATAAAATAATAATATAAATAAAAAATACAATATTAATTGTATTAAACTGAACTAAAATAATTTTTATCATAATTTATTAAAAAAATTAAAATTAAATTAAAAAATTAATATTAATTATTAAAAAAAATTATTATTAAAATAAATAATTTAAATCAAAATTAAATTAATACTAATTTGTATTAAATTACAAGTCCTAAAAGTTATTGTCCGAATCCATGGTACATAATAAATTCATATGTGGTTGTTTGGATTAATTCATATTCTAATTAATTTGAATTTCATCAATTTGATTATGAACTATTTATTGAATAATTTGAACGTATTTGATGTCTATTGATTTTAAATTATTTAATTTCAAATCTCTTCATATACAATAAGTACGTTTTCCAGCTGACGATGATAGAGAAGTTTATGGTGCTCCCAGCTTCAAAAATCAATGTATAGCAATCAATTAGAAAATCAACAGTAAAAGACAAATGACTTGGAAAAACCAGGTAAAAGACATTGACTTGGAAGTATAGTCTTTCTACTCAAACAAACAATGCATAACTGCAAAGTTTCTCATTTTGGCTCAATGCATTGGATAAGGAAGGGTACTAGTCACTTTAGTAGTCACTTTTTTCAATTTTAATCTGATTTTTGATATTTATCTACATGGATGCTAGAATTGCTGATATGGAATTTCAATATTCCGACGTCTATGTAGACATAAATTGTCATCTCGAGAAAAATCAAATTAAAAAT
The DNA here is from genome assembly GCA_028654395.1 of Scutellaria barbata. Taxonomy (NCBI): domain Eukaryota; kingdom Viridiplantae; phylum Streptophyta; class Magnoliopsida; order Lamiales; family Lamiaceae; genus Scutellaria; species Scutellaria barbata. Next base: position 137,002 of record JACJVH010000339.1, read on the forward strand.
GGGAAAAAAATATGAAAACTATAATTGTGCAGTTGGATTATTTTATTTCAAAAATATTAAAATATAGTATCTCATAAGATTTTTTAGGTCCATACAACTAACTTTTCCAACTACAACAAAATATTAAAAAATAAATAAATCAAGCTCGTGACAAATTGTTAAATCAATAAATTTGTTTAATGAATGGAAAAATAAAAGTACATTGACTTCGATCTAGTCTTTCCACTTACAACAAATAAGGCAAAATCACCACATCATGATTTTTTTGAATAAGTTTGAATGACAGAAATAGTATAATCTTCGGATTGTAGTTTGTCATTGTGGCAAGTTGTTTCGTCCAACAATTGATAGTTTTTACTTTCATTAGCATCGACAATGTATATATTTCATAAGGTTAATTGATACTCAATTCTTGTAGTGAAATATGTAACAATTATGGTAAAAAATGGGTTTCCTAGTATTTAAATCACTTGATTTAGAGAGAGATGTGCAGATCTTAAGAAGAACCCTGACTTATACCAGCATCAGATGGGTCGTTTCTTATCAAATTAAAAAATGTAATTTTAAAAAGAAAACAATATTTTTAAAACCGTTGAGTTATTTTAAAATATAAAAATTAATTTTAAAATGCTAAAAATATTTTAGAAAAAATTAAGTTTATTCTGATAATTGTTTTAAATAATTCTAAATTACCTTTCAAAAATAAAAATATTATTAGACATAAAATTAAATGTAAAAATTAATTTGAAAAATATGATAAATAATTCAAAAATGTGAAAATTATTCTAATTAAAATAATTTCTTAAAAAACAGTAAATTGTTTGAGAAACCTAAAAGTTATTTATAGAAAATCTAAATAATAATATTGTAACATATTAAATATTTTGAAAAATAAATAGTTACGGACTACGATTGTCATGATGGAAAATACATATAGAAATATTTGAAAATCTTGAAAATAATCTTTAATTTCTAAAATTTTATTTGATGAACAAGCATTACTCGCATTCAAAAAAGACCATCACTTCAGATCCCAATGGCAATTTGGTCAATTGGTCCACTAATGCATCCATATGTTCTTGGATTGGCATCTCTTGCAGTAGCAAACCCCATCGGGTCACTGCCCTAAATGATTCAAAAATTAAATCAAGAATGCCGTGTAAGATAGGCTAATATAAAGGTATATATCGTGAAAAAATTATGTTGAATCACTAATATTTAAAAATTGCACAATCCATTATTTTTGTATGGATTGAAAAAATTAGTGTTACAAAATTAGTGTCCTTTATTTATACATACATATAGTGTTCTAAATTTGCAATTTCCCCATAATATATGAATGAGAAATTTAGATATGTTTTTTATGTTGTGTGGTTTATAAAGAATAAAAGCATTTTTAAACTGTCGACAAATTGCCTACTACAGGTGGTTTTCCACAGTATGCATAAATTGCGATTAGAAAACAGATTAAGGGAAAAATCGTTATTTCCACAGTATGCATAAATTGTAGCTCGATTATTGAAGACTATTTAATTAATTGGTAGTCAATGTAGGTCTAGGAGAGGACACATTTGGATTATTGAAGAAAATAAGTCATTGAGAATGAATGTGTGATTTCAAAAGAAAATAAATGAATGTGTAGTCTTTGGCACTCCATATTATATCCTATTCTATTTTGGCAATTAAACATTGTTGTATAGTCTTTGGCACTCCATATTATACCTTTCTTTTAAATAAAAAAACTATTTCTATTGTTTATCTTCTTTGCCAGCATCGACATATTTTTCAGAAGAACCCTAATTTGAAGCAGCATCACCAGTGTTACTTTTGGAAGCCCTAAATATAAAATGTTAATCTTAACATCATTATGGGGTTTTTCAAAAAAAAAAAAAAAGAGGGAGGGGGGAAATGAGATTTTCCGATGCACAACAAAGAAAAATTTCTTGTCTGGTACGTGAGGATAAAAATATTTGTATCTGTAGAAACATTGATACTTTAATTTACGAAAATATTGGTGCAACTTCTTTATTGATAAAAATTTCCAATATCTATATTCTATATTGCTTTGTAGAGTAGCTATAGGTTTGCGGAGATGCCAGGACAAAAATTTCTGATATCTATATTGATGATACCAACATTCAGTGGTGGAGCCTCTTTGCAGTTTATGGGAAAAATTTTAAGAAAATTTCATTGTCTATATATATTGTGTGGACAGTTTTTGAATTATAGTGTTAAAAATACTAGTTTTATAGTACTTTGAAAATGATAAAATGTCCATCATGGGAAACTTTTAATATGTTCATTAATGATGTGTAGTGATCACATTCCCTCATTATATGGAAAGTGAAATTAATAGATATTCAAGATTTTTGAACAGATAAGTCGTGGCACATATTAATGTATCAACGGTGGGTATGGTAAAAGAGTTGTATAGTAATCTAACCCCCAAAATCAATATATTTTTAGTCTAGCTCAGTCCCTGCCAATATTGACCACTACTTTACCGAATTTCTGATAAAATTTTATTATACCCTGTTTCAATATTAGCACTTTGAAATTTCGATCATAGTTTGGTGAAATTTTGTGATTTTTTCATCATTGCTAATACATGACTAGCAATACTATTATTAAAGAAATTTCATTTCTCTTTTGCCTTGTAGAGTAGTTATAATTTTTTAGAAGCGTAGGGACAATAATTTCAATAATGCATGAACTTTCAAAGTAGTTTTGACATGATGTCAACATACACATTACATATTACATATTTCAGTAATCTATGTCATTGCTCCCATCAGTTGTGTATGTATGAATACTAGTGAATGTTTGACAGATGAATTATCAAAAATGAGATCGATTTGAACAAATGAATTCAACAATGGATCAGAATTGATGATATATAACAAATCTTAATTGGCTGGTTTGATTAATTCAATTTCTAACTGATTTGATATTCATCAGTATCATTCTAAACTATTGTTATTGAATAATTTGAATGTGCTTGAAATCTATTAAATTTAAATTCTTAAATTTCAAGAACCAAAACTCAAGTTTTTCGAGCTAACAATGATAGAGAAGTTTGTGGTGCTCACATCTTCAAATTTTTGTGTGGATTACCAACTAGCATTGACTTGGAGGTGTAGTCTTCCTACTCAAACAAACAAGCTCTCTATATACTATAGCACAAGAATGGATTTCTTTCTTTCTGTCCTTCCTTTTTAATTATTAACTAACTTTTAGTTATTATATTAGATGTTGCCTTTTATTTTTATTTATGTAGATTTTTTTTTAAATTTATCGAATATAGAGTGTTTAATTATATAATAAAATGTATCATAATCAATGCAATGCATGAGAAAAATAAAATACTAGTATCCCTCCAAAAATTACATTTTAGGAACCAGAAATTTTCTCCAAAATAAAGGTTTTCAAAAATTTGTAACCGATTTGGCAAGTATTTTTAACTGATTTTTGTTGGAATTCCATCAAATAATGGTTCAATATTTCAAGTTTTGAAAGATTTTTTCTGTTGGTACTAATTATACAACACCTCAGATAAAACATTTTACTTTCTAATTTTTACAAATATAAAAGTACTAGTCAAGAAACTAAGCGGGCACAGAAGTAAATTCGCTACATTATAAACTCTATATGCTATAGAGCACCCTCGCTTAAAACTAAAGTTACTGTAACGTTCCGATTCTTTAGTAGTTAAATCTTTAACCGAGACGCTATTCTAAATTTTTTTTTTCTTTTTCCAAGAATAAATATAAATAAAATCAAGAATAATTATAAAATATACATTTCTTAAATACATGAGATTTATCATTTTAAATAAAAAGGGTCTGTAACCTTTGATTATCGGCTACCAGCATCCACCGTTCGCGCGCGTCGCCCTAAAACCTTAAACTGAAAACATTTTAACAAAGAGGGGTGAGTGTTTGAAATACACTCAGTGGGGTGGGGAAACTCGGGATGATATAAAATAATTTCCAACATTTAAAACATTTGATAAAAGATATTTTCATGCCCTTAATTATTTCAAAACGATATAAGTTTAAAGATTTCGATCGTAAATTCCTCAACTCATCATAACACAATTTTTATCAGAAAACCCAACTGACATAGAACGTTTATCATTTAATAAAAACAGCATAAAATATATCATTTCAATCACGTGACTTATAATCAATCTAAAAGTAAGCATTCTTCACAAATCAAACATCATTCATCTTCAAACATGTCACTTTCATTCCCACATTTACGGTCTTTAACCGTCTTGCAACATATGCGGTTTTTAGCCGTTATGGAAACATATAATCCATCATTCACATTCAAACATCACTTTTCACATAGTTACGGTGCTTAGCCGCCATGAAAGCATTTTGCGGTTCTTAGCCGCCGTGAAAACATTTTTTACGGTTATTAATCATCATAATACGGTGATCAGCCGTCATATGCGAGCCCTAGCCGCCTTGTATACGCATGCACATGCGCACATAGTTTCATCACATATTCACATATCAAACATACACATAGAAGCACATGTACTTGATAGGATAAAATGTAATAGATTTTGATGAGACAAAACGTGTAATAGACTAGATCTTTAGCTATCTGGATGTGTTTTATATGTAAATATGCTAAGGCAAGGATGCTGGATGGACTTGAAGACTCTGCCAAGTAACCAGGAAGCCGAGTCCCTGCTACCTGCATACTGTATCAGGCAACCAGTAATCAAAGCTCAAAAGGATGCTATAAGGAACCTGGAGATAGTCAAGGAAGCTGACTTACTCGAAGAGGATACTACCAGATACATCAGAGTCAATGCAACCTGACTAGCCAGTAGAGTCACTCCAGTTCTAACAAATCAGAATCTGCCATGTGTGAAAAAGCAGCAAGGACACAGTACAAGCAGTCTGCAGAATAAAGTTGCGTAGACAAAGGACAAAGCAGTTGCAGAACAGAATGAAGGCATTTCAGAACAGGTGTCAGAAGATCGGCAGAACCAATCAGGAAGAGACACCTCATCATGCGAAGGACTGCCTTCCCAACGGGCAGAAAACTATCTGATGTCTATATATAGAAGTCTGATTTACAAAGGGAAATACACAACACACAACGAACTACACATATAACTAAGAGAGAACTAAGAAGCAAACAGACGCGAAGAAAATCTCTTACAAGCAAAAGCTCATACTCTCAAGTTGATCAGACTGAGCAGCAGCAAGCCAGCTACCTTTGTGATCTTCTGAAGTTCAAGGAGCTTGCTGCATTTGATTGTGTTTATATCTTTTCACTTTATTCTAAGTCTGATAAGAGTCGCTTAGGCAGGAGTTGACACTGCTAAGTTGTAATCTCTCTGAAGAAGAGAAAGGATCCTATGTGGGTCGGTTAACCTGTGTGGAGATCCTGTGTGGGTCGATAGTTGGTCACTGTGCAGCTACCTGTGTGGATAGAGCTGACAGTTTGTTTAGAGTATAGTTTGTGTTAGCTGAGTCTATTGTAAATCAAACTTGTTTTAACAAAGTTCCTCTTTGTGAAGGAGTAGAGAGGACGTAGAGGGATTACTCCACCCTTGAACCTCTATAAGCTTGCTTGTGTCATTTATAGCTTTCTATCCATCTATCTGCATCTGAGCATACTGCTTTAAAAGCGTGTTTTGAAAAACATAAGTATTTTTGCTGTGCATTACATTCTCTGTCTAAGTCCTGAGGTCACTGCCTGAGCAGGAACCTATCGAGCAATAAGCTTACTAGCTACATGTTCATCAGGGACTTAACATTCTTTGGAGCAAAAGTTAAAAATTTGATAAGGTTAATTCACCCCCCCTCTTAACCTTATACCACTGGGACCAACAGTACTGAACAAAAACACAAATTTTCCAGTCATCATACGTCATAACACGTTTATTCATAGGCACTTCAATATGTCACGTTTCACATAGAATAAGATTCACCTTCATCATATAATAACATTTCATATATTCAGCATATAAACCCAACACATTTCATATAGCATAATAAAATCCGTAATTTAAATATTTTGAAAACTGAAGCTTCTATTCATAAATTGTCGAGCATATTCCTCTTTCCTCGTCTCCTACATCGAGCATTAAAAAATATCTTAGTACTTTGTCTAGTTGTAAATTCGTAAGTTAAGGTCACTAATAATTTAATGTTTTCTTTAGTGTTTTCCTTCATCAGTTGTAACAGGTTTCTGACGATATTGTAATTTAAAGAATAAACTAAATGATTTTAAAGTAAATATATGATTTAAATGGAATTATAATGAAAATGTATTTATTAAAATATTAGAAAACTTAATTAGACTTTAATTAAATCTTTGAAAGACTTGGCTTATTTCTCAGGAAAATTAATTATAAAATTATGATTTAGATTAGATCTTGAAGACTTAATAATAATGCTAAACAAGTAAATTATAAAGTTTCTGGCTTTAAAATAATTCTTAAGGACCTTTGAAATAATTTTAGAAAATCTTATTATATAATTTATGGTTTAACTTAGATATTAATAAAATTGAATATATTTATGATTATGACGTATTTAGATTAACTATAAAGTTTAATTTATAAAAATGAATTCAATTAACTGAAATTATAAGTTAATTTAAGAAATTTATTTAATTGCACAACATGGTTAGTTAATTATTATTTAATAGGATTAAAATTGATATTTAAATTGATTCTTAACTTTGAGATTTAAATTGTATGGTTCATAATTATTTCTTTACATTTTATCATTTTTAATAATATTGAGGATTTAATTATATATTTAATATTTATAGTTAAGTCATTGATTCGCTTATTAAATTATAAGAGTCAATCTCAACGTCTATAATTATAGTTAAGTCAACAATTCGTTGGAAATTAAGGGATATTATAATTAATATTTATAATATGGCCTTTGGTTTGTTCATTAAATTATGAAGATTAAAACATAATATTCATATTTATAATTACCCAAGAGTTATGGGATTAACGAGACGTGAAACTAGGATTTTAAAACCTAAATTTAAGATAACTATTAAATTGTACATAATTTAATTATTATAAAATCTCTAAGGTAATTTATAACCTAATTCATTAGTTTGGATTTAATTCATTATTTCATATATATATATGTATTAATTCTCGAAAGCAATATATGTAATATTTAGGATCCGTTTTATAATTCCAACTAATTATGTATAAATACAATTTTAGCAATTTTAGGAATCGTTTTAGCAAAATAAGCAATTTTAATAGGCAATACTTAATATTATCAATTTGTAGATTATATAATGAAAAGTTATTTAAATTTTAGGGGTCCGATATAAGTATTTATAATTCATGATGTTTATATTGTATTTCATAAATTGATTGTGATTAATATGCAATATACTTAATGGTTATGGATTAAATCATTAATTTTCATTACTTATATGATTTGAAATTTAACCCCTCAATTATATCAAATTTTCAAAAGAAGACCCTTACCCCCAAATCAGCCCCTATCTACCGTCCCTACCCTTCCCAGCCGTCTCTGCCACCGGCCGCCACTACCGGCGACTCCTAGTCACCGGCGATCAACCCACAGCAGCCTTGCCGGCGACACCACTCTTCCCGGGCGGACACAACACACACACGGCACAAATCCTAGCCACCTCCGCCCATCGCAGCTGCTGCCCCTCGCCATCCACCCAGCTGCTGCCTCCCCCGTCTCTCCCCGGTCGTCGTCCCCTGCTGCCGGCGCAACTCCGGCATCGGCCTCCTCCTTCCCACACACAGCTCAGCCACAGTAGCCATATATACACACACAAACGCAGCCCCTAGCAGCACACCCTCACTCCCACCATAAAACATATCCACAACAAGCGCCCAAAAGGAAGAAAAGAGAGAGGGAGTGAGTGTGTGTAGCAGAGAGGGAGAATCAGCAGAGAGAGAAATGAGAGGAAATAATTTTGAGAAGAAGAGAGGGGGAGAAAAAAGAGAGAAAGGGAAGTGCAGAGAGAGAAAGAGGAGAGAGAAAAATGAAGGTATGAGAGAAAAGTATGTAAACTTATCCAATCCATTTTCCAAAATTAGTCAACTATGGATCTCTCTTTTAATTCATATAAACATATGTTATATTTATATATATGATATGCACGTATACATGTATACTTATATATATAATTAAATTTTATTTCTTTTATTTCTCTTCCATTTTTTTTAGTATAATAATAATTATAACTATTATTACTTAAATCTCGTTTTAATTGTAGAAAATTCTCGTGATATATTACGTAGTTAAATTTTATTTCGGGTTGTTATAGTTACCATTTGAATGGAGACATCTTTCTTTTCTTTTGCTATTGCACTTTTCATATTAATCTGCAGCTTTACCCTCAGCTCATCCACAACATTAATTTTAACCCTAATTTGTTCACTTTCGGTCTAATTTTATCGAATTGGGATTTTCAGAGATCCAGAAGTAATTTGACGACATGTGTCAAATTCTGATTGGTTGACACATGTTGCCACATCATTTTTAGATCACCAAAAAGTCCTAATTTGAAGGTTGTGCATCTCAATACATTTATTATGTTAATTAAATGTTGAGTGTTACACTCATTTTACATATGTAATTGAACTTGTTAAATTTTTTTCTTAATTTATATGAAACAACATTAAAGATCTTTTGAGAATTGATTAATTGAATATTTTTCATTGTTTCATTTATTGATTAATTCAATATTTTTCATCTACTAATGAGAATTTATTCTCTTTGCTCCTCAATTCATATTTTAATTTTTATGATTAATTTTGAAAATTTCTCGAACATTGATTAGGATTTAGGATTATTTTTTAGAATTGATTAATTGAATATTTTTCATTGTTTCATTTAATTGATTAATTCAATATTTTTCATGGTGTATGGAAGAAAATTGGGAAGAAAGTGTATGTTTGATGTGTGGGATGCTAATTGTTGAAAAAGTCTATGTTGATGAGGGGTCTATATTTGAAATGAGAATTGATAAGAGTCTCTATATGAATATGTTGATGAGGGGTCTATATTTGAGATGAGAATTGATAAGAGTCTGTATATGAAAATGTTGGTGAGGGTAGGTGTCTCAAATGAGAATTAATAAGAAAATCTGTATGTGAAAGACTAGTCTTCCACTCACAATAAATAATACAAAATCACCACATTCATGATTTTGGATTTTTTTGAATGAGTTTGAATGACAGAAATAGTATAGTTTTTGGACGCTAGTTTGTAATTATGGCAAGTTGTTTCGTCCAACAATTGATAGTTTTTAATTTTTCCTTTAGAATTTCAATTTCTTAGCTTATGTTTCTTTGTTGTGTAGTCATTTTTTTTTACTTTTTTTGTGAACTTATCGTTTGATAATAACAAATATTTCATACAATTAGAGTATGGATTGGAAGGAAAAGTATCAACAAATGGCGATGCATACAGCTTTGGAATATTATTGTTGGAGATGTTTACAAAAAACAAGCCAAACAGATGATATGTTCAATGGGGAATTGAGCTTGAAGGAGTGGGTGAATAAAGCACTACGAGAAAATGCAATACACGAAGTTGTTGGCCCTAGTTTGCTAGCAAGAGAAGATCAACATTTCTCTATGAAAGAATATTGTGTTGGGTTGATCTTTGATCTGGCAATAAAATGTTTAGTCATTTCACCCAATGAAAGAATCAACATGACTGAAGTAGCTGCCACTCTACAGAAAATAAAAATCACAGTTGCAGTTGCAAGAACTAGGACCCAAAGGCATTAATCATATGCCAATCCCATTACTACTTATAATAAGATATATAGTGTACATATATATATATATATATAGCTTCCAATTTATCACAACTTCATAGTTCAAAGATGTAAATATATTGATAGATTCTCTTATTTTGCATAATTATTAAATAATATTCAAGAAAACGTGGCTTAAGCTTTATTAATATGGTAATAAAAAAAAGAATATTTACTTTACGGAAAATCTCAATTTTCATCGTGTAATTTATACTTGGTTCTTTTTTTTTTTTTTCAATTTTAATTCTATAACAATTTTTATTTCCAATTTTGATTTGATTTTGAGAGGAATGTCAATTTATAAGCCTACATAGATGTTGGCATTGAAAAATCGACCTCATGAATTTCGACGTCACGTAGGTAAAATTCAAAATTTTAAGTAAAATCGAATGAAAGTTGAAACTAACTAATAGTTAAAGGAATGAAATTGAAATATGTAAAATTAGTATCATGTGGTAATAAAAGATGAGTGTGTCTAATGTGCACCAGTTGCACATGCAATCCGGGTCGATTCGGATCTGCATGTTTTTATTTTTATATTTTTATATTATTTTGTTTCAGACCTAAAATTTTATGTACAAATTCGATGACCTTTATGTACAAATGTTGTGACCATTATGCATTGTAACTTAGATAAAAAAGGAAGAATTTCAACAAAATTTGTACATAGATACCTTTATGTGATATTCATGTGACCCTTTTGTATATTTATGTGACATCTATGAATATTTATATATAGATAACTTTATATGAAATTCATGTAATACTTCAAGCTTAATTTTCGGTTGCCAATCACTAGAACAACTAAATTTGTCAAATAATCAATTCAGAGGATCTATGCCTCCATCATTGAGAAGTATCAAAGGCATGATACAATTGGAGTTATCTAACAATAATCTTTTTGGACAAATACCGAAGTCTTTGAAAGATCTGTGTTATCTTGAATATTTTAATGTGTCTTACAACAAATTAGAAGGAAAGATTCTGATTGGGGGTTGTTTTGTTAGCTACACTGCTCAATCGTTTCTTCACAACTTTGCTCTATGCGGTGCAAAGAAATTTGAAGTATCCCCTTGCCCAGAAAGTCATAGAGGTTCAGGATCAAAAAGTGTTGTCCAGTTAATCAAGTATATTTTGCCCTCCTTCATTTCGGTTGTTCTATTGATTTTTATACTCTTGCTCATCAGTCAATGAAAACAGAGAAGAATATTATCACCTGAAGATACTTCACTAGCACTTGTATTAATTGGAGAAGAATTTCATACATAGAACTTATGCAACTAGTTCTTTCAGTGAAACAAGTCTACTTGGTAGACGGAGTTTTCGTTCGGTATTTAGAGGAACACTTTCTGATATATTGAATATCACAATAAAAGTTTTCTAACTTATAGTTAGAAGGGGCTTTCAAGAGCTTCGAAACTGAAAGTTAAATATTGAGCTATATTCGCCATCGTAACTTAGTCCCAATAATTGGTGGTTTTACTAATACTAAGTTCAAAGTCTTGAATCTTAAATATATGCCAAATGGAAGTTTGGAGAAATGCCTAGTTGCATCCACAGTATGCATAAATTGCAATTAGAAAACAGATTAAGGGAAAAATCGTTATTTCCACAGTATGCATAAATTGTAGCTTGATTATTGAAGACTATTTAATTAATTGGTAGTCAATGTAGGTCTACGAGAGGACACATTTGGATTATTGAAGAAAATAAGTCATTGAGAATGAATGTGTGATTTCAAAAGAAAATAAATGAATGTGTAGTCTTTGGCACTCCATATTATATCCTATTCTATGTTGGCAATTAAACTTTGTCGTATAGTCTTTGACACTCCATATTATATCCTATTCTATTTTGGCAATTAAACTTTGTTGTATAGTCTTTGGCACTCCATATTATACCTTTCTTTTAAATAGAAATACTATTTCTATCATTTATCTTCTTTGCCAGCATCGACATATTTTTCAGAAGAACCCTAACTTAAAGCAGCATCACCAGTGTTACTTTTGGAAGCCCTAACATATAAAATGTTAATTTTAACATTATTTTGGGGTTTTTCAAAAAAAAAAAAAAAAAAAAACGAGGGAGGGGGGAAATGAGATTTTCCGATGCAAAGCAAAGAAAAATTTCTTGTCTGGTACGTGAGGATAAAAATATTTGTATCGGTAGAAACATTGATACTTTAATTTACGAAAATATTGGTGCAACTTCTCTAT